>JAVIWB010006252.1:600000-909893 GCA_031893035.1 Dermolepida albohirtum | reverse complement strand
ATTTAGTTCAATTTCTAATTCGGAATATTGTTTATTTTCCATTGTGTCCATAATCATATTTTGAGTATGTACCTCAGCAGACTTCTTGAAAGATAAGAATATTATTAGTTTTATCAGAAAAGGTTGGGAAGTTTTACCATATTTTGATAAATTAATACGTACTAATACTTACAGAACATTTATTCTTAAAAATGTTTACAAATAACTTAGTCAGCAGTATCAACATCTTTTGGTTAAGCAAGGGTAAATCTCAAGATGCCCATATATTTAGTCTTTTATTTCTACTGACAATGATTGTCAAAATATGTTACTTGCAAACATTTTTAAGAATAAATGTTCTAAATATGTTGCTACATAAATTTTACCAAATACGGCAACAATTCCTAACATATATTTTATATAAATATATATATAAATAAGAGGGTTGATAAAAAGATGTATGTAGGTACCAAATATAATTTTTGTAAAAGTCAGTGCAAATGTACGTTACTAATGACAATAAGTAGAGTAATTAAACGCCACTTGAATACGACCAATCTACAAAATAAAAGATTCGTTTGCAATAACAAAATACTTTATTGTTCAATAATGAGTACTTTTGCCATTATTTCTTATAACCTCAAATAGTCGGGATGGAATGGAATTATACAGGGTTCTCAAGTAGTCAACGGGAGTTCCGCCCAACTTCGTTTCAGCGCCTGCTCTAGTTCGTCAGCGCAACTGAATTGGGTAGCATTGGAGTACAATTTACGCGACAACCATCCCCAAACATTTTCTATGATGTTCAGGTCGGGGGAGAGCGATGGCCAATCGAGAACCTCCATGCCTTGTTCTTGAAACCAGCGTCGAACAATGCGCGCGGTGTGAATACTGGCATTATCCTGTTGGAAAATAAATGGCCCACTTGCCATAACGTTGGAAAATTTGTCTTTCACCTGTTGCAGCAGCTGGACGTACTTTTCCGAATTCTGTCTGCCCTTCACTATTACTAAATCAACAGGTCCGTTATAGGAAACAGCTCCCCATACCATGACTGAACCAACATCGGCTCGCCTTCGTGACTGAATCACTTCATTTTTACGTAAATCGTGGAAATAATAAGAAAACCCATCCGGGACATCTAAATTAAACTTCTTCTCGTCACTGAAAATAACAGTTTGCCATTCTCTTGTCCACCCCATTTTTGCTCGAGCAAACTGAAGACGTGCAGTGCGCTGAAATTCCCTTAAAGGAGGCCGTCGTTTAATTTTCAAACGTTTTAAATGCGGACAGGTCTTCAGTAACTTCTGTACAGTTCTTACCGATGCATTCGTTCCAACGTTATTCGCGATTTGTCTTGCCGTTAATGCCGAATTCGATGCTTCGCGTAATATGGCTCGACGTTCTCTCTTAGTTGTAACGGATGTTGTTCGCCCTTTAAAACGTTTTCCATAATTCTCGGCATCCCTGAATAAAATTGTTCACAACCTGGTGTGATCGACTTATTTTCTTTGCAGTAGCCTTTGAGGAATACCCTTCTTGATGGAACGCTTTAATTTTTCCAATTTCTTCCATACTTAAGCACTTCTGTCGTCCCATCGTTGCACAATACCCTTAATTACAGATGTTTGTTTATCCGGATACACGTTGTAACTCGACACTCATCCGGTAGCTTACTATTAAATACTGGTCGTATCCAACCGGCGCGGTGCATTTTATATGTATGTGGTACTTACGTCACCCAATGCATAACGTTAGGCACTATTGCGCAATAATGCGTATTATTTGCCATATCATACCATTACAAACTTGCATTGTATTTTTAGTAAATGAATTGTTTTTCAAACCACCGAAAGCTTGCAACAAGTCGGGTGGTCCTATTCATGTTGCGCGGAGTGTATGTACTTACACTTAAACTTCTACGTGTAAACTCGAGTGAATTGGGATAATAATCTGGATCTGCTATAGAATCAGTATCGTACTCTTGTCCATCTTTAGTGTTATAGGTGTCACTTACATAACTTATTGAATTAAAGTCTTCTTTAGTACTTCGATTGGCAATATTCATTTCCATCTTTTCAGATATTTTATATTTCTCAACAATGTTTTTGTCTAATGTTATAGTACATTTAGATGTATCTATCTCCAGTGGTGATGCAACATAATCTACATACTCATCGTTTTTTGTCTCCAATAACAGTGATGTTTGTGCTAATTCGATTTGTTTGTGTAGGACTTCCCCATTTTCTAAGTGCGTATTTTTACAATCAACGTGATAATTTGTATTTATGGACGGACATTCTATTTCTTCCTCTAAAGTGAAGTCGTTCTGATATATTGATGGATTTATATTTAAATACTTTAATTCAACACCCGAAAGCCAATCTTCAATTTGCTCTACTTTATTAAGTGGTACATCTTCTTTCGATAAGTTTTTTAAGTCCAAATACGCTGTTTCTTAATAAATGAGAGAAGATATGCTACGTGCCCATAATACATTAATTAAATTTACTTTTATATTGCCTTTACTTTATAGAGTCATTCACTTTGATAACATTAATCTCGGTCTTAAATTTTCTTTTGTTGTTACTAATATTTTTTATTGTCTCCTAATTAATTTTCCGGTTGTATTAGTTATTTCTAATATGTAGAAGCTGCATTTGATCAGACTCCTATCAGACGTATCGCGTATGCAATACCAATCTCACGTTCGCATTTCGCAGAAGTAGCACGAGATTAATAAATTATCAAAATTAATGACTATAAAGAAAATGATAAAGTAAAGCTAAATACAGTTACTATTATATTTACTTTGCTAAACTTAGATTATTTTTAAAATTTATTTTTCGCCCGTTCAAAAGAACAATATTCGTAAAATATTTTGTTTAAAATTTATATTTATTACTATAGTTATGCTTTATAATTAATACAGCAGAGCCCGGATATAAAAAACACGCAAAAGTAAAAATGTGTAATTTTACGCATGTAACAAGTACTTAGTCTTCCACAAATAATTTTAAATTTTAACCGAAGAAATATTAGTAGCTGATAGTTGTAAATTAAAATAACAACTAGGAAGTATTTTCTATAAATTTTATTGTATACTTAATTTATGAACCATTACACTGTAAAAAGATTCTATAAAAGCTGGTGTCCGCTCTAAAAGAGTTTACATACTATTTCTAATACTAAATATTAAAAACTACGATGTTTTATAATGAACACCTGTTTTTCGAGAACTCTTCTTTGACTTTCGCGCGTTCGTTATATCAGTTAAACTGTATGTAGAAATTTTAGTTTATGAAATATAACCAGTCGTTTAATCAACTATTATTGAATTTATGAGTGTATATTAATATACAATAGTTACTGTTAACTACTACTATTTTTGATCAAATATAAACAATAATAGGTTATTTTTTTGTTAAGCTTAATTAATTTAACAAAGATATATTTTGGAAATACGCAATTTTTACATAATAATACGTATAATTGACATTTTATTAACAATTTCTTAAAAAAATTTTTTGACGAAAAGATTAATAGAAAATATTTTGTTTAATTTTAAATTGTCTACAATTTATTGCATTCAGAATTCAAAAAGCGGGAAATTTAATATATAACCTATAATTTCACGCATATTTACTAAAATGTGTACCTAAATAATGAGAAATAATAATAAAAAGCTTTTTTCTTACCTTTCTGAATACACATTTTCACCATGTTTTTACTTCTTTGTGACATTCTTACTTTTTCAAATTATACCGTTAAAAACATAAGCCGGGAAACATATACGGACAATTGTTGCGAGCGCCTCAAGCGACAAATCGATGAAGTTAAATATTGGTGAATAATACAATTTTCAACCTCTACATTACAGTTAATTTCAAGTTACCTAGAGGGTGTTGACAAAATTTAATCACGGTTTATGGGTTGGTATAAGGTATAAGACATCTTGATATTAGGTAGGCGCGAACACAGTGCTATTTGACCATATTAATAAGCAATATACTGGCTCGGGTTTGTCACTGTGGATCAGGATTGTTCTTAAGTTTTACTATGGTTGGCTCATGATTGTATGGTTACCGAATATATATATACATGACTGAAAATATAAATATTTTCTAAACCGCAAGTATAAACACTTTTAATGAAAAACACTACAAGAATAAAGCTTAAAGGTGGAAACTAAATATTATGGCAAAATGCAACGATGTGCTATATCAAGAATCTAAAAAGACTGTCTAAACTAAAAAAATATATTCATTACTTGAATGAATAACTTCACATTAGATATTCACTTTTGTAATAATTCTTTTTTGTGTGACTTCTATGTGTCTAATGTGTAAAAGAAAAATAAATGCTGACATAGAAAATATGGAACTACCTGACTAGTTTCTTCAAGAGTTAAAAGGTGATTGTGAGATATGTCCAACATATTTAATCGGTCTAATCCTATTAAATCGTCTGGCAGGATTTTGGTTAACTTGTTGTAACTGACATCAAGTCTTATTAAGTTCCTAAACCCAGATACTGAACCGTTCAAGGAAAATATTTCATTATGATCCATACGCAGATGCCTTAGATTTGATTCCCAGTCAATTACGTTCTGAAAATAAAATGGATGTAATACTTATATGCAATTACAGAGAATCTATACATTTATTAAGCATGTATACTTAGAATGTATACATATATTTAAAAGCTTACACTTAACTTTAGTAGATGATTTTTTTGAAATTTCTTAATATAGCTTTATATAATTTGTTACTTACTGTTGTAAAGCCAGTGAGTTGGCAAATTTTATTATATGATATATCCAAATCAGACAACTTTATTACACCTCTAATTTCCTCAAATGAAAAATTTGTAATTAAATTATGAGATACATTTAGTGCTGTCAAATTAATTAGCGGTCGCATGGAATTATTTAAGGATGTCAGATTGTTATTGCTCAAATTTATATTTTGTAATTTCGTAGTTTCTGCAAAATCATCTTCTTGCAACTGTAACAATTTCAATTAATTACTTTATTTTACTGATTATTTAGTTTCTCACCATGACGATGTGATTATTTTGCAAATGTAGTCTTTCTAAATTTCTAAGTCTAGAAAGTACCCCGTCGAGAGTAACTAAACTATTATTATGCAGGAATAAGTCTTTTAAAGAAATTAAATACTTAAAATCATGAGGTAATTTTCTAATATGGTTATCGAATGCAAATATCATTTTTAATTCATGACCATTTCTGGGAAGTTGGTTATCCAGCGACGTCAATTCATTCGAATTGATAAATAACCACTCCAATTTCGAGAGTTGACTTAAGGTCCCGTTTAAATCATGTAATTTGTTTCTACCTATATGTAATTTTCTAACTGTTGATGGGATGCTGTTACTATCCATTCGTTGCAGTATATTCCCAGGAAGAACTAAATTTTGCAGATTCGCAAGGACCTAAAAATGAAAATCAGATTGATATTAAATTGTATATAAAAATCAATTAAGATTAATTTTAAAGTATTTAATAAAATATAAATAATATATTTGGAAATCGATTACCATTTATTGCGTCTTAATTCCTTCTATCGATATCTCAGAAATTGTATCAGTTTGGAAAATGCAAAGCTTTCATAATTGAGTTGGACAAATTATGTATTGCAGTATAGTAACAGAATAGTCTTCTTTTATTATCTTTATATATTTGCATATCAATTTTTATAAACACAACGACGATGAAATTATACATTCTAATAATATAGGTAATTTTAACGAATTAACTAATTTTGTTGTGAGTTTGTACGAAAGATTCAAAGCTGTTTTTACTATTTAAAA
Source organism: Dermolepida albohirtum (assembly GCA_031893035.1). Taxonomy (NCBI): domain Eukaryota; kingdom Metazoa; phylum Arthropoda; class Insecta; order Coleoptera; family Scarabaeidae; genus Dermolepida; species Dermolepida albohirtum. Next base: position 904,082 of record JAVIWB010006252.1, on the reverse strand, counting down.
TAATTCAAAACGATTTATTTGAAAGTGAATACTTAAATAAATCGGAGTCAGTCATGAAAATTTGTATACAACTTTTATAAAGTACTTAAATGATAAAATAGTATAATGAGAGAATTATACGTCTATCTCTTGGATTGAAGTGAAAGCGCAAATGCCGTATCTTAACTATATGTACAGCACGCTTCTATCACTAAGGAACCAAAGATGTGTGCATATAAACGGCCATCGCCATTTACAATGTAATAAACGACTATTCGCTAATAAAGTTATGATGAGTTAGAGCTTTAAGTTTTGTTTATTAAGCTTCAACATATTAACCTTCAACTTCAGTGAACTTGAACCGCCACTGTTGATGCGCCATTATGCTTTTTCTGAAATGATCTTTCTGAAGATGAGAGCCATGTAATAGTTTGAAGTTTAATTTGGATGATTGGCGTTGAAAATTTTTTATGAAAATAAAGGACTCAAAAAATAACAAACACTATCGATGTGTTTCACTGTATCCATTTAAGGAGTGACCTGCTCATTTAACCAACAAGATTTAATAAAAAAGAAATATAATTCATAGCATTATTCTTCAGTAACAAAATTTAGAGAATTGTATTTATTAACAGATATATTAAAGATATATTATCCTTTGAGGTTTAAGAAGTTTTGATCGAACCTTTAAATATTAATACTTGTTTCCTATCGAAATTATTTTCAAATCAGAATGAATTAATTTAAATAAATAATTTAGCCGGTAATATTTCGTAAAGGTTTGCCATTTGCCAAAAATCCTTTTTAAAGTGGCGAGCTCACCTTTTCAACATATGTGCAAACAAAGACGTTGCGCCCACAGCAATTGGTAAACTGCCAATAAATGAAATCAATTAATTATTGACAACAAGGTACTGATCGAGACGCGTTTTGCAACTCCAATACGCATCAGTCGATCTGACTCTGTCGGCAAACGTGATAATCTGATTGATACTCAATCAAAATGACAACAAAATTCAGTAAATAGTACTGTAATCCCATCTTATGGATCTTAGATAACTGGTGCAAACAAGGATATTGCGATTGTGGTAATTTGTAAACTACCAATAAATTAAATCGATCAACTATTGCTTGTAAAGTACTGATCGAGACGCGTTTCGTGTAACTCCAACACTCATGAATCGATTTGACCATCGATAAACGTAGTAACCTGATCGATATTCAATAAAAATGCCATAACAAGAAATAGTGAATAGCACTGTAATCTCATCTTACAGATCAACCACGGATCAAACAGAAAAAGAGATCAATTAGAAAACCAGTTTTCTGGTTGATTCGTAAGACCGAATTATAGTGCTGTTCACATTTCGATTGAATGTCAATTAGGTTACTACGTATGTATACAAAGTCAGATCGGCTGACGAGTGTCGGAATTACACGAAACACATCTCGATCAGTCATTTCGATTGAATATCAATCAGGTTACTACGTTTGTATACAGAGTCAGATCAACTGATGAGTGTCATAGTTGCACGAAACGCATCTCGATCAGCAGCCCTGTGTGGACAATAGTTGATTGACTATATACTTAGTTTCTCCTTCGGTATTTTGTATTGTTTTAAAGGTATTTACCGAAAAATTAAAGAAATTGCTAATATAAAAGGGTTTCTATACTCAAATATCAAAGTCTAGGCAGTGAAACGTAAGAAGATGCAAACTTTTCTTTGTGTGTTGATTAAGTTTGTTTAAAACAACTTAAAAAAGTTGTCTTTTGTAAACAAGAAATACGGGATTACACTTTCGGGTACAGTGTATAATAACAGAATAAACAAAATAAATCTTTAGTTATCTAATTCATCTGTAGCTAATTTAATAGATTTAATATTTCTATAATTCAATAAATATTATATATTATACTTACACCAACGTCTCCTTCATGGAGTGAGCGAATTTTTAATCGTCCCAAATCCAACGTTTTAATATTGGGCATTTTTTCTAAAACTTGCGTGGGTACGTATGGTACTAAATTATCTGTTAATGAAAAATATCCAACGTGAACTAATCCAGAGAATGAATACGGTTTTAAGTCCCTAAAATAAAAAAACAATGTAGTAGGATAGTTAAATTATTAACATGTTAAAATTAGCGTTATCGATTTTTTATTCTGAACGTGAAAATAGGGTTGTTTATTAAAAATATACTACGTTTAATTTAAAACTTCTCGATAATTCGCAAATTATGGCTATGTAATAGATGCCAAATTTTTAACCTTACTTTGAAATTGGTTTTATCCTGTTGAAAATATTTTTATCATTAAAATCGTTTTGCATTTGTTTGTAATTATTAAAATTAAATGAGTCTATTAGGTTTTTGGTTTCACGTTATTAAATGTGCAAAAAATTTTGGAAGAACATCTTGTTTATTGATACTCTTTGTTTTTAACATTCTGTAGTACAAAATTAGTTTTCATGAATTTGATTAATATTAATCAGAATATTTTAAAAGTATATTCCGATATATTTTTGGTATTTAAGTTTTCAAAAGGAATGTTTAAATTTTGCTAGATTTTTTGACTTCTTAAACAATTTGTAAAAAATGAACCGGTTACATTAACAAGTCAATTTTATTTTGAAAGGAGTCACTTGATTCAATTATTTTCACTGGGGTTACATCGACCCTTAAGTGTGGATGACTTTCATTCCAATAATTTTATTTATTTTAAAACAGATAGGGGTTGAACGATACGTTTTTTGAAGTCTATAATTTTATTCTTACAACGGTTTTAATTTTTTAAATTCGAACGAATTTTTGAATAATACAATTTTAAAGATGTATAATCTAAAAAATATTTATTTAATTGTTAACAACTTAAATGTCGAAAATATCCATCATCAACTTCCATACAATAGTAAAGGTAAGTTCAAAATGTTGCCAGGTTATTTAAAGAGTAAAATATATGCAATCCTAACAAATTCTGTACAAGTATTATAGACGAATGCAGTTAAGTCACTTCCGAAATACTACAGAATATCCGACAGCATTTTGAACAGTGCTTCTACTATTGCATGGAAGTTGGTGGACATTTTCAACATTTAATCGTTAGCAAGTAAATAACTGTTTTTAGATGATAAATTTTTAAAATCATGATAATTTAAAAACTACTGATTTAAATTTCAAAAATAAAAAAAATCTATTGAAACAACATAGATATATACTTTCAAAAATCGTAATCTTTAATACATCTTCCATTTAAAATTATGAGTGTAAAGCCACCCCTACTTAAAGATTAATGGAGTCCGAGAGAAAATACCTACACAAGTATCACTTTTAGAATAAAAATTAAGTATTTTTTTTTTGTAAATTGATTAAATAAGCAGAAATTCTAGGTAGATTGTTTTCAGTGGCTCGCTCTGTATATGTTTGCATTCCGTTAGTGTATATTTTATGGAAACTCAGATTTGTAGAGTATACAAGAAACTAGCTCAAATTTATTTTCACTCTCACTCAAGTAATGCGGAAAAGAACTCATTTAATGCATATATTAATGGAACAGGTCAATAGTCTATTTGAGTTTTTTAAAAAATGTAATTCGCAGTTTCTTTGTATAAAATTTCTTCATTTGTTGAACTGGTTAAGTAATTGTAATTTTATCTGATTAGTATATCTGCAACAGCATCTCCCTTGTTCACTTTAGTTTCTATGTAGGATTTTGCTATATGTAGTGCAAAAAGATATATCATACGCTGATGATATATGTGCAAACTGAGAAAAGGAAGAGTACGTGAGTGGTGAGTTTACATACGTTAGAATAAGACGAGTATATATAATGTATTCTTCCAGTGGAATATTTGGTAATATGAATAGTCTGCAGTACAAAGGGTACTAGGAAAGTTTTGCAATATGACGCAACAATGAATCGTAGGAAGCTGCTTGTTGCTGCATGTTGAGACATGTTCATGAGTGCATAGTAGTCGCCGCGCCATGTCTATGGGCTCAGTTTTTCATTAGCAGTGAGAGTGGAAAGTGCTTGCGATGGCATCGCGGTCACGAAATGAAATAAGTGCAGTTTTGCGTTATAATTTCGTGCGTCGTTTAAACATAGACCAGTGGTTCGAAGAAATGACTCTTGCACTAGGAGATGTTTGTCCACATCGCACAACGATATTCAGGTGGTATAGAGAATTCCAAAGAGGAAATTTAACTGTGGAGGATACTGAGAGGTCGGGAAGGCCACGGACGCCAGTAGCGGAGGAAAACGTTACTACTGTGAGGAAAATGCTTGGCGAGGACAGGCGAGTGACTTATGAACAGATAGAGGGTACTTCAGGCCTAAATGCACCAACAATTCGTTCGATTCTGAATGATCATTTGCACGTGAAGAAACTTCGTTCTCTCTGGGTGCTGTATCGACTGACTGAAGAGCAGATGACACGACGTGTGACTTGGTACTGGGAGATGCTAAAAAAGTTTAATAAGGGACAATCTCGGTATGTGAACAACATCGTGACAGGTGACGAGACTTGGCTGTACTATTACGATGTGCCGACCAAAGCTCAAAACAAAGTTTGGGTCTTTGATGACGAGGACACACCCGTAGTTGTCAGAAAATCCCGATCTGTAAAGAAGAAAATGATAGCTGTATTTTTCAAATCGAGTGGAATTGTGGAACGCGTCGTTTTGGACACACAGAAGACAGTCACAGCTAAGTGGTATACTGAACAGTGCCTGCCTAAAGTCATTGGATTTACGAAGAACCTTCGGCCAAAGTCAAGAATGGACACCTGGCTCCCCCATCACGATAATGCTCCAGCTCACCGCGCTAAAGCTTGCGCTGAATATTTGACGTCGACAGGATTGAAACTTCTCGAGCACCCTCCCTACAGTCCAAATCTTGTTCCCTGCGACTTTATACTGTTCCCGCATGTGAAAACGAAGCTAAAATGGAGGCGGTTTTCCAGTGATGAGGACCTTCTGCGGGCTTTTGACAACGAGTGTGCTTTACTCCCTAGTGAAATTTGGCAGAACTGGTTTAAAGATTGGTTTCGGAGGATGGAGAGGTGTATTGAGTGTAGAGAAAATTACTTTGAAAAAATTAAATAAACAAAGCTGTATTGCAAAACTTTCCTAGTACCCTTTGTATTAGTTCAGGTTTTAGGAATTGGGCAAGTGAGAAAACAAAACTTGTTGCACCTTCGCGTTTTATTTGTGTTCTGGCTGCCGTCAGAATTGTTGGCTTTTCATGTTGGATGCTTATGCACTTCCTGGTTGCATCTATATGAAAATCAAAATAACGGTCTTGTAAATAGGTATAAAAATGGATTATTATAGGCCCGACGAGAAGTTGTTCATGTTAAAACAATTTTATGGTAAAAATGCAGCAGAACAAACGAGAGATTTACTTGCTGTAAATTATCTGGAAAAAAATTTCTAAGGTTAATACAGTCCGAAATACTGTTCGAGAGTTCGCAACAACTTTTACTTTAATAAATGATATAAATAAATAAAACTATTCCTCTTAACAATATCAATGATTTAGAAATTCTAATATATGCTATCTTTTAATCAAATTTTCTGATGAATCAACATTTCATCGGGCATCATGATACCGCGATTTTTAACCTAGGCAGTTATCACAAAAATTGAACCTGTGAACAGGTATCATTAATAATAATATAACAGAATCTTTATCAATCGCAACTTAATCAGAAAGAAATGTCTTGTACTACTTTAAAACGATTTTATCCCTGTTGAGGTTTGCTTTGAGCAAGATAACTACCGTGCACATAACGTGCGATCCCCGATTTAGCACTCAATAATCTCTTTTTAAAAAATTTAGGGTGAAGAAATTTATTAAAGAATTGCAAGCAAAAATTTTAGAGGTTAGTAACGGCGCTACTCGTGAAATATTCTTAAATGTGTCCAAAATTTTTTCAACAAATTAAGTTACTGCTCCACTTATGGAAGAGGGGAGATTTTTGAACATTACGTAAATAATTTTATCTTCATTATTCTTGAATAAACGTTATCTGGCTATTTATTAATAGAATTTGTTTTTTAGTTTAATCATTATACGAGGGTAGTTTGACAAGTAGTGGGAATGGAAAAGAAATACGAATTTTTTAAATACAAAATAATTTTTATTTTTCAATATAGTCTCCTAAAAGAGCAATACATTTATTCCAACGGTGCTCCAATGATCTAAAATGCGATTCCGGAAGGCATGCTAAATACTCATTTACGAAGATGATAAGCTCGTCGTTAGAGGAAAATTTCTTTGCACCTAGTGCCATTTTCAATTTTGGAAAAAGGTGGACGTCGGAAGGGGCTAGATCCGGCAAATAAGGCGCATGCGGTACTAATTGGAAATGCAACTCGTGGATTTTGGACATCGTAACTGTGCTGATATGCGAGAGAGCGTTATCTTGGTGAAACAGAATCTTTTTCTTTGCCATTTCTGGCCGTTTAGCACGAATCTCAACATTTAATTTTTGTAGAAGTTCTGCATAATATTGTTCGTTTATTGTGGCACCTTTCTGAAGGTAATCAATGAGCAAAATGCCCTTTGAATCCCAAAAAATGCCATCACCTTGTTTGCCGATAAAGTGGTTTTCGCTTTCTTTGGAGGTGCAGAACCACGTTCTAACCATTGTTTCGACTGTTGTTTAGTTTCGGATGTACTGTAGTGTATCCAAGTTTCATCGCAAGTAACAAATCGCCTACAAAAATCAACCGGATTCCGCTTATAAATGTCCAAACACTCATTGGAAATGCGCAAACGAATGAACTTTTGATCAGTTGTAAGCAATCGCGGCACCCATCTTGCCGAAAGCTTGGAAAGGCCCAATTCTTTCGTTAGAATGTGGTGTGCGCGTTCTGTTGAAATGTTCACCATGTCTGCCATCTCTTTCACTTTGAGCCGTCGATCTTACGTAATAATATTATGGATTTTGATAATCATTTCCTTCGATGTCACGATTTTGGGTGCTCCAGAGCGCGCTTCATCTACACAGCTTGTTCTACCACGTTTAAATTCATTTACCCATCTACTTATTGTGGCGTATGATGGAGCAGATTCACCTACTGTTTCCCGTAACTCATCTTTCATTTCGGTAGCTTTCATACCCTTAATTACGAAGTATTTAATCACCGCACGATACTCTGCTTTTTCCATTTTAACAAAACGACGTGTTGCTTCTTTTTCAATCAGCTGTCAAAAATAAACTAATCAACCGATTTATCTAAATATCGGAATGTAAACATAAATAACTAACCTAAATTACAGTGCATTTGATTTACCAATTAGAGCGCCACCTATGTGTCATTCTCACTACTTGTTAAACTATCCTCGTATATCATAGAGGCATGAATCTAATTTTATTAAATAATTAAGTTAAGTTATTTTATTTTCGTATTAGTTGAGAAGCAATACCGAAATTTACTGTACTAATTTATTTGTAAATTCCTTTGATGTTTCGAAAACCCAAACGATAATGGCTTAAATAAGTGAAGCTTATTACCTATTTTTTATTGATTAATCAATTTCTCTTCTTAGTTTATCCATTCAAAGCTATTAGGTTGTCAGAAAAGATATAGTTTTTATACGTCCTTTATTAATATTTTAAATGATTAATTAATCAAATATAATTGCCTGTCTTCTACGATAACGTTTTGCCATCTTTCGATGAGGTTCATAATTCTTTTTTATAAAAGGGGCTACCTTCATAGCCAAAAAACTTTTCAAGGTGCTAATTTACAGCTTTATACGAGTCGAACGTTACACCACGCAAAAAGTTTTGAAGAAAACACCACTCCTTTACGATTAACGAGCCCTGGGCATTTTTAGATGATGTATTCATCTATCTAATTGCGGACAGTACAAATGTTTGGTTGGTTTCTTGGTAGTAGCTCGAAAAACACGATACCTTCGAAATTCCATCACACAGAGAGCATAAGGCCATAACTTCTGCTTTTAATAAGGTGAATCTTTAGGTCGAGGTTAAGACCGTTTTTGCACCATACTACACAATCCATTTCTCATAACCAGTTATCAGTTGCTTTTAAAAAGGATGGTTGTTTTATTTTAAAGAGCATGTCACGAATATTAAGTGAACTTCATTAAATTCATGAGAAACTCAAATATCGAGTTTAATAATATAGGTCGTGAGTTTCACTCGCTCAGCGTCTTTATTTTGCCGTCATCATCCACAATGCACCTTTTTAAACGAGGAGTGACGTTGAAATTAAAATCACCAACACGGGATTTTGTGAACCATCGTTGGCAGCGACGTTCTTGTAGAGCATTGTCACCGTACCAGAGCAAAATATAACTTTTTTCAAATACATAACTAAATCGCTCAATTTTTGTCCATTTAACTAGCGTCATATGTTGCAAAAATGCGTCATGATTTCCCGATAAGGCAATATATCACGCGGTATATTTCTCTGTATATAATTTTATTTCTTCATATTTGTGTTTTCGATTAAACTCTTTATTTAAAAAAATCAAAAAGTAAAAATAATGAAATTATATTGCGAATATAATTTGTCAGTTTTCATAATGTGTGATGATATAATATTTTTTGATTTTTGTCGTGTTTGTGTCCACTCAATTTTTTCACACCCATTACCAGTTAAGTGAGTATAGATATTGCTATGTTATTTAAACTCTAAACCTCTAAGGATGTCATGATTACTATGGTATTGTAGGACGGAATTATTGAAATATCAGATACACCATCTCACATTTTCTGTGAATGTATAAATCAAGGTGAATTATTTTCCTATTTAAGTCTGACAATAATTCCTTTTTCTTATTTATTTTTCTATTCAGATCATACTTAGTAAATAGGTTCCAGAAACTTTATTCGTTTTCGCTCCACCAGTTACGCTAATTTTGTGCGTTACCCAGATACTAAAATTCAATTCGTTTTATTTCTTTCTTGTTCATATATATTTTTTTCTTGCGCCTCAGTACCTATTCTCATTTCTGGTTGTCTTTACCTTAATTCTGAGCTATACCATGCTATGCCATCATTAGTGTAGCAAATTATATTTAAAAAGGTGTCACTCATTTATGTTCTGATTTTGTTATTATTGAAAATAATTTCGAAAAGAAATCAATATCAAAAATTATTTAAGAAAACATTAAAGTGTGAATGAACAAGTTGTTTATAAAATACTTGAGAACATAAATGTAATTCCAAAAATCATTTTAATAAAAATGCTTAGAATTGAAGTGATGTCCGTAATTTTGTTTGTGACTGTACATATTTAGATAAGTATGAGTATTAAATGCTTCGACGTAATAACATAAATTAATTTATTCATTTATAGCTTCACCATCCCAAGACTCTACTTCGGAGAACATAAATTAATTGAAGATGATTGGATGAATAGCTTGCTACCTGACACCTAGATATAGTCGTATGATTGTAACCAATGATCTATCAATTTAGTCGTTGACCTGTTAAGTCTAATATAGGTCTTGGTCAATTAATGATTTGATTTAAATTCTTGTTACTGCTAAAGAAACATGATGTGCGCATAAAAAATCAAGCTGTTTTGCATCTGAATATAAAACGAGTGTAATGGATAAAGATTTAATTAAATTATTTCTGATATTGTTATAAGTTACGTATTTAAAAAAATGTGTTTATAATTCTTTTAATATAATTTTCCACATTTGTGCTTAATAAGAATTATAAATTGCAACATTTATTGAACTTACAGTGAGACCTAGCTATCAAAAATGTAAAACACTATTACTTCCTTCGTTGCAAATTACACATTTGTTTCTAGAGATTATTATATATATTTATATTACCTTTGAAAATGAAATTAAAGTAAGTGCGTTAAGTAGCTCCAAAAAACTTCTATTGGGTTGGCAACTAAGTATTTTCGGTTTTTACTGATAGAGAGCGTTGCTTTATTTTTTGTATAACGTATGTTAGTACTGTACTTTACCGTTTATCGCGTGATACTAGTCACATTGACGTAACTTCAGAAGCAAGTAGTGCGTGATTTTTTTATTAAAGCTATTAGTTGTGGGTTAATTTTAAATGGAGTGCAGAAACGAACATTTTCGACATGTTTTACTATTTTATTTCCGTAAAGGAAAGAAAGCTGCTGCGGCTCACAAAAAGATACTCGTATGTTAAGTTTATGGTGCTAATTGCTTAACAGAGCGCACGTGTCAGAATTGGTATAAAAAATTCCGTTCTGGAGATTTTCCCCTCAAAGATGAGCAACGTTCTGGTCAGCCTACTGAAGTTGATGATGACCAAATCAAAGTCATAATTGAAGAGGATCGTCATATAACTGTTCGAGAGGTTGTGGAGAGGCTACATGTATCGCACACAACAATTGAAAAACATTTAAAATGTCTTGGGCTAGTTAAGAAGCTTGATATTTGGGTACCTTACGAATTGAAAGAAATTCATTTAACACAAAGAATCAACTTTTGCGATATGCACCTTAGACGAAATGAAACCGACTCTTTCTTAAAAAGAATCATCACTGGTGATGAAAAATGGGTCCTGTACAGTAACATAGTTCGAAAACGATCATGGAGCAAACACGATAAACCAGCTCAAACCACATCGAAAGCTGAATTGCATCCAAAAAAGATCATGCTGTCAGTTTGGTGGGATTACAAAGGTGTTGTGTTTTTTGAGCTGCTTCCAAGGAACCAAACGATCAATTCTGATGTTTACTATCAACAATTAATAAAACTAGATGAAGCAATCAAAGAAAAACGGCCAGAATTGTCAAATCGGAAAGGTGTAATTTGCCACCAAGATAATGCAAGGCCTCACACATCTTTGGCAACTCGTGGGAAATTATTGGAGCTTGGCTGAGAAGTGATGCCACATCCCCCATACAGCCCTGATCTAGCACCATCTGATTACTATTTATTTCGAAGTTTGCTGAATTCTTTGAATGGTAAAACTTTCACAAATGACGATGACATTCACTCGCACCTGGTTCAGTTTTTTGCTGATAAGGACCAGAAATTTTATGAGCGCGGAATCATGCAGCTGAAAGAAATATGGCAAAAGGTCATTGAGCAAAATGGAAAATATATAATTGATTAAAAACTATTCTTTGTTTAAAAAAAAAGTGTTTTATTTTATACTACAAAACCGAAAGTACTTAGTTGCCAACCCAATACAATCAGTGTTAGTATGCCCGTACAGCTAGTAGTTACAAATTCACAAGAATGTGTACGAAATTTTGATAGATCGATAATACATAACACTATATATATACATGCGGTGCGAGTTTCGATAAACTCTTATTCACCATCTTTAGCGTATGTTCTCTGTCGAATGCTCTTCTTTTGACTGTCTGTAACTTGTTATTAAGCCATAACCGAAGTAAAGTGACTAGTAGACAACTACCACCTACAGAGTCTACCACCTACACACAATAACTTTTTGCCATATGCAATTGACCGTGAGATCACAAATGTGTTACAAATGCCGAAAGAGAAATCAGTTTAGGGGACGGACGAAATATGAAAGAAGAAATCCTATGTAAAATATAACAACTACATAAATAAACGTGCGACGGGACGAACATGTAAATCAGTCGCTTCGCATGTAAAATGTCATTACTATATCAACACAAAGCAGATACTGAGTATGATATTAGTTTTGACTAAAATACTATGGATTTTGCTAAGAAAGCGAAAATTGAACATATCCTAAGCAACGAAAATACGCGAAGTGATATGCATCGAAAGAAACAGAAAATATGAACAAAAGAGATGATGCTATAGCTCTGCCGTACGTTTTAAAAACAGCGCTAACTGTAGAATTAATAATGAAAGTCCAACGTCTGCGGCATTAGATGGATAAAATGAAGGCGTCCCCACACTACAAAGTCGGCGAACCAATAGGAGCGCGACATAAGCTGCGACGAATACATAAATACCAGTGCAAGGATGAGATACACGCAGTCATGCGAAGAACATTTGTTAGGGTTGTTGTTACATAATAAATATTATATATATATTTGTTAGGGAACATTGCTTCGAGATGGTAAATGAGAATTTAGCGAAATGTCGCATCGCTTCTTTTAAGGACAAAAGACTTTTGCGCGCGAAGAAACCCGAACCGTAGAGAATATGTATATGTATGTATATAATATGGGTGCTTTATGTCTCTGAGCATAATTTGGATTTTGCTATGTTCAATTGTTCATTAGAAAAAAAAACGTCAAGTATTATAACCCATGATAAATAAACAAATCTTAATCGAGAAATTAATGATTCCTTAACTCATTGTTTATTTGAACATTGTTATAAACTTTGAAATTACGATAACCATATAGAAAAAATCGTTTGGAGATAAGGTTAGGTGATTACAGTAGTTAAGCTATTGAACCACTAACGTCAGACGATTTCAAGCTTTAACCTTTAAAGCTCTAGAAAATGACTAGTTTGATCTTGTCGAAATAACTGTCCTCAGGACATATGTATCTCTTACATACGATCGTTAATTCGAGAAACCAAACTCTTACGTCCTCTAGAACATCATATATATATCTATGTATATGAGGCGTGTTCAAATTAAATCAACATCAACCAGCGTGCAGTATTACATTACAAGCATTAGTGAAGTAAATCCAGGTGTGAGACAACGTATTATTATTAATATTTATATTATAAAACTTCTTACAAAGAGGTTAGGGAACATTGGTAAACCAAAGTGTTTATTAAGGAGTAAATCTTTTAAAAGCGGGTGATAGCGTGCCGAGAATGAACCACAATCCCGACGTCCAAAAATAGCAACAGACGAAATGGCCGATAAGATTAATAGACTTACTCAAACGTATCGCCGAATTACAGTGCGAGATATTGCTTCTATACTCGTTCTTGGTGTTGCCAGTATGAATGTTGTATCAAAAAACAGCTTCATTACCGGACAGTGTGCGCACGTTGGATTCTGTGAAAACTAACGGATGAAAACAAGCAAACGCGTTTGCAGATGGCTCGTACAATACGAAGAAAAGGGTGATGCTTTTCTACAGTCTATAGCCTATTGTAACCACTAATAAAACCTGGATATACTATTTTATTCCAGAAAGCAAAAAAGCATTGACGCAGTGGCGACTTTCTTAATCTCCTAATCCACAGAAAACACAATGGGAAACGCGATATGCGTGGTGTTTTACACATTGCTGTCTTAACAAAACAGAAAGCTATAACGTGTATCAATTTACTGAAGGGTCCCGTAGAAACAGTTATCTGCCACAAGAGTAATGTCAGCAATCTTTTTCCCGCAAGATAATGCGCGCCCTCATGGGGCTGGTCATACGATTGCTACAATCCGAAAAGTAAAATGGACTATTCTCCAACTTTCCTTTTATTTATGTTTGTTATATATGCCAAGTCCTTGCATCCTCTGACTTCCAGTATTTGGACCCTTAAAAGAATTTCTAGGGGGCAAAACGTTTCGTTTCAGTGAAGAAGGTATTGAAGCTGTTCGAGAGTGGGGTCTGTCTGCAACCACAAGACTTATAGAATATGGAAGCTATCTGAGCTGCGTATTGAAAAGAAGGGAGACTATATTGAAAAATAACAGCATCCAATATTTCTCTTACTTTTTGAATAAATAATATAGTATAATTTAAATTTGAACACTACTCGCGTATGTACTGAAACATCGAAAATCATTTTTTTATATATGAAGATCCCTATCATCTAGCATTATATATATATATATATATTATTTTTCCTTACAAGTATTAAAATAGTAATTTCGAAACCTTTTGATATTGTAACATAAATTAATTAATTGTGCATTTTGTTGGTAGAAAAATAAAAAAAGCATTAAATAATTTTAAATTATTACAATTCTTTACATTGTTCCCTTTACAATTACGTCTTTCATCCGAATGCTTGTGAATTTAATTATGATTTAATATTGATCACAGAAACGTGGCTTGAGGATTCCTTTAGCAGTTCTGAATATTTTCCTTCCTATTAGACTGTTATAAGATCTGACAGGAAATACATAATAGTTGGAGCTTCGACTAGTGATGGTGTTCTTTTAGCATTATCTTATTTGTTTTCAGACTGTAGACACCTCCCCACTTTCCTTAATTGCACCTCTAATTGATTGCATAATTTGCGGTTGCTCTTTTAACTCCTTCAACTCCTCGAAATTTGTTTTATTAAATGTATATACACGAACGTGGATACTTTTGAATCTTTTCTTGAAGCTTTAGGAGTTTATCTAATTAATAAGTTAATTATATCTTTTGGGGACTTCAACGTACTATTCATTAGTGAACACACTATTTTTTCTTCTAAAGTTTCCGTTTTGAAAAATTTTTGTGACTTATTTGATCTGACTTAATTAAATAATGTAATAAATGTTAATAATCGTGCTTTGGATTTAATATTAATACAAATATATTAATATTTATGGAAACTCAGTGCTTTACTCATTCTGCGCTTCCCAAATTTCTGTTATTCGTAGGATTAATGATGTTGATATTATATTTAATGGATTCTACAAGAAACTCTATGATTCATTTGATAGGCCTACTCCTAAATTTAATTGATCTGGTCACTATAGTTATCTCTTTTGGTTCAACAAGAAGATTATTACGAATCTAAACTGCAAGCAGCAGTGTCATAGTGAATGGAAGTATTACACAACATTACGCACCATAACGAATTTAAAAGACTTCGTGCATTGGTTGAACATTTAATGTCGGTTGCCTACAAAATACGTATAAGGAATGTCTAGCAATCTAAATGAGGTCTTCCTTGTATAAGGTCTTACATGCAATCACGACAAGGTATTACTCAGATTTCTGGTGTTATGCGTAATCAATTGGATGAGATGGATAATTCTCAATTTATTGATGAAGTCCTTCAAATACACACACTTCAAGGGTTTCTCATACTGAGCTCCCCTTTTTTTGGATTCCTCTAACATGTGATTCCTAGTTGGTGAATATTATGTTTTCTTTCCCGAATAAATAAACATCTGGTGATGATTTGATTCAGTTTTCTGATTAAAAATGCTCGAAATGTTCTTGCAGAATTATTCCTGCTTTTAAGAAAAGTGACAAATCAGAAATAAACTGTTGTCCCATAGTCATTATTTCTAATTTTGCTAAAGTATACGAACAATATTTATACATGGGATGTAGTGAGACATAGAGGGCATCACTAATCAAATGTCAGTACTAAACATTAACCTCCATCTTTAGTTAACCTAAATCGAGAGTTTCAGTGCGATACGTGCAGTGTTGTAGCTACAACGAACTGTCGAAGTTGACGAGTTGGTTGAAAAATGGAACTAAATCACATCAGTCGTTTTTTTTTTTTCGTTGGTACGGGGAATTCAAACTTGGACGGATTAATCTTAGCGACTAGCCAAGAGCAGGTTCTCCAAAACCGGCAGTCACTCAGGAAAACGTCGATGCTGTGCGCAAGATCATCAACGAAGATCGACAAGTGACATATCGCCAGATTGAAGCATTATTGGGGATTTCAAAGACTTCAATTCACAAAACTTTGCATAAAGAATTGTGTGTAAAAAATTAGTTTCCCGTTGGATACCGTATCTGTTGACTGAATAACAGAAAGCAGCTAAGGTGAATTGGTGTCAAAAAACTCTAGATCGCTTCAACTCTGGAAACTCTAAAAACGTATACAACATCGTCAGTGGTAATGAATCTTGGATTTACTCATACGAGCCAGAAAATAAACGCCAGTCGTCTGTTTGGGTGATCCAAGGTGAAGAAAAGACGATAAAAGTCATCCGTTCTTGAAGTGTCTCCAAAAAGATGGTCGCGATATTTGTGTCAAAAGTAGATCATGTAACAACAATACCTCTACAAGATCATAGAACTGTTACTGCCGATTAATATACAACATTTGTTTGCCCCAAGTCATCGCTGAGCTTCGAAAAATCATCCCCAAATGACGAATCATCCTCCACCAAGGCAGTGCATGTTCGCACACAGCACACAAAGCAATTGAATTTTTACCGCAACAAAACGTCGAAACTAAGTCCCAACCATTTCTTTACCTATTCGAAAATTAAGAACGGTCTGCGTAGTCAAAGGTGCCAGTCGTCAGAAGAAGCGGTCGATACCTTCGAAAACGCACTTTTGACAGTACCAACAAACGAGTTGAACAACTGCTTCCAGAGTTGGTTTACAGTGGAGTGCATTAACCTTCGCGGAGAATACTTCGAAAAACAATGAAGTTTTTAAAAGCTACCTAATATTCGTTCTTATATTTCTCAGCAGCAGCACGGTTTTTCTTTTCTTTGGAAGATCTACTGTGACTAATCCAGTAACTTTCACACAATATATTAGTGACGTTATTGATTGTCAGGGTCAGGTTGACCGTCCTCATTTTGATTGTTTCCGTGCATTTGATACTGTTGATCATTTAGTGTTGTCAAATAAACTTTCTTATTTTGTTTTTTCTCCTCCTCTTCTTAGTCTAATGGGGCTGTGTATGAATAATAAGATGAACTATGTTTTCTATAGCGGCTACTCGTCGAATGTTTTTGTATCTACCTCTCGGGTTCCACAAGGTTCGAATCTTGGTCGACTATTATTCTTACTTTTTAATAACTAATTTTTAATAATGTAATGCCTGATGTTATGCTGATGATATTTTCAATGTGATATAGTGTAATACGGATGTCATGCACTTGCAGGGGAGCATTGATTGACCGTTTCTCTTTGTGATATCGTTTACTAGAAAATTAACACCTTTCTCTTTCCTCTTATTCCATAAATGGATATATAATTTTGAAAACTAATTCAGTGAAAGATCTAGGGATATTATTTGATAATTACTGGAGTTTCAATTTACACTTTCTACAGTTCTCTCTGCAGTTAAAACATTAGGATTTATTTTACTGTGCGCAAATTCTTCAATAACGCCAATCTACTTAAGACATTATGTTTTGCCTTTGTTCTGAGCAAGCTGGAATATGGATCTATTATTTGGTATTTTAGTAACTTCAATTTTGTATGTACTTTATATTATCCTGTAACTTGGCTTGTCCTGATGGACAATAAATTACATTATTATTTATTTAACATCTTAATATTCAATTTTGTTAAAAATCTGTAAGTATGCCACTGAAATGTGACAACTGTTGCAAGTGATATTTGCTGAATATATTATACAAAGACATGATGGTTGACCCCTATATGTATTCCCAGAGTGTGTGATTCAATATGGTTCGACAAACGAGGGGTTAATAGTTGAAGAGATTAATCCAGAAATAGTTAGTAACACAAGTAAAAAAAGATAGTTTTAACTGAATATGTGAGAAAAGTTTCTTTGAGTTTTGACGGGTAAATGTAATATCAACTCAATTAATCCTTCTTCAAATAAACACCTGTTTTTGAGAGTAATTTATGGGCAATAACATTTGTAAATAGACTTTGAAGCAAGATGTCAAAGCATGAAATGAAAATTTTCAATTTTCAGGCTTCCTTCTAAAAACAATAGCACACATGTACGCATGAGGGTAGCCGTTTATATTTCGGGAACTGGCAACATTGTTAGTGTTGAATTTTATGGAGCCTGTGGTTGATTAAGGTTGATATATAACCCCTTTCCACATTAATGTGGAAAGGGGTTATATATCAACCTTAGTGATTACTGTTAGTGTTGCCTCCGATCTGATGATTGCATCGTAAAATTTGTCATATTTGACAATATATTTAACTTGACAGTTTTATCATCCGGTCGCTATTTCTATTGTTGACAGTAACTTGAAAATTGTATGTCAACGAAAAAATGGAATTAACTCGCGAACATTTTCGTGCAATTATTTTTCATAACTTTCGGAGTAGATTATCTCAACAAGAATGCATCGATGAGCTGAATTCTTTATATGATAATGAAGCACTATCGGAAACTACAGTATATCGTTGGTATAGTGAATTCAAACTTGGACGGCGTTCTTTGGACGATGAATTTCGTGAAGGTCGTCCCACAAATGTTGTTGTGTCGGAAAACATTAATGCAGTGTCTGAATTGATAATGCAAGATTGTCATGTGACATACCGTGAGATCGAGGCATATCTAGGTATTAGTAACACCAGCGTGCATAAGATCCTGCATGAATATTTAGCCGTTAAGAAGCTATGTTCACGTTGGGTACCACATAATTTGACAACCGCTCAAAAAAGGACCCTCGTCGATTGGTGTCCAGAAATGCACAAAAAATAAAAAAATATAATGGCGGTGCTTCAAAGAAAATTTATAAAGTCGTTCCAGGTGATGCATCTTGGATCTATACGTATGAGCCCGATAGTAAACAGCAGTTGACTGTGTGGGTATTCCGAGTTGAGCCAAAACCAACAAAAGTTGTTCGCGCTCGAAGCACATCAAAACAAATGGTCGCCTGGTTTTTCGGAAAAACTGGTCACGTTGCAACCGTGCCTTTAGAGAGTTGTAGAACGATCAATTCCGAATGGAACACAACTGTTTGTTTGCCAAAAGTTTTTAAAGAAATAAGGAAAACAAACCGAAAACGACAGATCATCCAAGATGACAACTCAAGCCTTTACAGTGGCAGCAATGCTTATCGGATTGGTTTAAACGAATGCAAAAGTGTATTGATTTTCAAGGGGAATATTTTGAAAAGCAATAAAATTATTTTCGATAATAAAAATTTTTTTTTGTTTGCTATTCCCGAAATATAAACGGCTACCCTTGTACTTACAAAGTGTACTAGGTACTAGTGCAATACAGTATTTTTTCAAAGTAATTTCCTCTACACTCAATACACCTCTCCATCCTCCGAAACCAATCTTTTAACCAGTTCTGCCAAGTTTCACTAGGGAGTTAAGCACACTCGTTGTCCCAAATCCGCAGGAGGTCCTCATCACTGGAAAAGCGCCTCCCTTTTAGTTTCATTTCCACATGTGGGAACAGTGCAAACTCGTAGGAAGCAAGATCTGGACTGTAGGGAGGGTGCTCGAGAAGTTTCAATCCTGTCGTTGTCAAATATTCGGTGCAGGCTTTGGGGCGGTGAGCTGGAGCATTATCGTGATGGAAGAACCAGGTGTCCATTCTTGGCTTTGGCCGCAGGTTCTTCATAGATCCAACGACTTTAGGCAGGCACTGTTCAGCATACCACTTAGCTGTGACTATCTTCTGTGTGCCCAAAACGACGCGTTCCACAATTCCACTCGATTTGAAAAATACAACCATCATTTTCTTCTTTATAGATCGGGATTTTCTAACAACTACGGGTGTGTCCTCATCATCAAAGACCCAAACTTTGTTTTGAGCTTTGGTCGGCACATCGTAATAGTACAGCCAAGTCTTGTCACCTGTCACGATGTTGTTCACATACCGAGATTGTCCCTTATTAAACTTTTTTAGCATCTCCCAGCACCAAGTCACACGTCGTGTCATCTGCTCTTCAGTCAGTCGATACGGCACCCAGAGAGAACGAAGTTTCTTCCTGTGCAAATGATCATTCAGAATCGAACGAATTGCTCGTGCATTTAGGCTTGAGGTACCCTCTATCTGTTGGTAGGTCACTCGCCTGTCCTCGCCAAGCATTTTCCTCACAGTAGTAACGTTTTCCTCCGTAACTGACGTTCGTGGCCTTGTGGCCTCTCAGCATCCTCCACAGTTAAATTTCCCCTTTGGAATTATAACGCAAAACTGCCCTTATCTCATTCCGTGACCATGATGCCATCGCAAGCATCGCCCATCGACATAGCGCGGCCGCTGCTATTCACGTATGAACATGTCGCAACAAGCAGCTTCCTATGATCCATTGTTGCATCATATTGCAAAATTTTCCTAGTACCCTTTGTATGCTTTGGTAAGTTATAGGATGAATTCCCATGTATTTTGGGAATTATTTATGACTGAATACATTCAGAAATTATTATTAAGTTTAACAATATTGTATAAAAATCAATGACCATATTTTTTGACTCAATTTATCTATCTTATTGCTATTGCAAATTTTTACAATGATGATACTTCTAGTGGTGATGTGCTTGAAAACAATTTCCTTAATGGGGAAGCATTAAACAAAATTTACAAATATATTGTATGTCGTTTCTTTTATTGTTTGTGGATTTTTTTTTGTTTTCCAATGCCTACAATTTGTTCCTAAATATGATATTCCCGGTGAATCGTCATAAGGAGCTCATTTTGATTTGTACAATGTACAATTTATTATCCATAAGACTATTTCTTATACCACTTGACTGTTGTACGAAGTATTGAATAGTAGGACTCCCTTCATGAAAGTAGTATATTTATTTTATTTATATCGGTTCAACTTTAGTTCCTCTGTTAGAACTGAAGGAAGTTTCCTGTTAATGTTGATGGTTCCGTATATCTTACTTTTCTCTTGAATAACTTTTCAATAATTTTTATCTTGGCAGACGTGGTACCATTCATCGAGATACGATTTTGAAACAGAAAACAACCTTTCTTCTAATTTCTGTCCGTTTCCTTCTTAAATTTTAACATTCCCAATTTAATATTCCCAATATATCCTGTAGTGGCCTCACATACCACTCGAACGAAGATCATATCTTATAATCTTGGAAATGGAGAAATTGTAAAATTTGTTCAAATCTGTTCGGCATTACTTTGAAAAAATGAGTAGAAGTAGAAAAAATCAGTAAACCAATAATCTCTAATGTGAACCTTTTTAACATATGCCGTAAGTCATTTTCTTTATTTCTAGGTTTATTCACTTTAGTATTCTAAACTGTTTCTTCAATTTGTATTCATATTGATGGTATAACCACTTAAGGTTAATATGTAACACATTCCACATTAATTTTTGTATTCTGTTAACAGAATACGAAAATTAATGCGGAAAGGGGTTATATATCAATCTTAAGTGATTAAGTCAATCAACCATACGTTCCGTCAAAATTACCATTGATGGTATAGGTTGGTATCGCCGAAAAGCATTTTAAGTAAATCATTTCTAAAGAATAAACTTCATTAATGTTGATGTGATCAAATGAAAATTACTCCATGGTTTTCTATAAAATCTTCTAGAACAAGAATTTTGTTCTGTTTAGTATACCAATTTGTTTCATAAGATATTGAAATCTTCGTCATTACTTTCATTAATGCTTAAATCTCTCGCCTTACAGTTTTATTTAACAGTAGTTTACGTTTTTGTAGGGCCCTACATAAATTATGTAAGACGCAAATTAATATCTCTTGTCACCAACAGTTGAAAAATGCGAATTAGCGCCTCTCGTCATCAATCTGTTAACATGAAAGGTACCGTACATGTAAGTAATGTATATTACAACAAATATTCCAATTAAATATCAACAAAATGCAAATGGTTCTGATAGACACGAAAGTGGTAATAACTATATGCGCTACACTAACCAGGTTGATCAATAACTTTTGTCGTTCGATAAGAAAATCACGATTTTATGGTTTAAAATACATTTTATTGCTCAATATAACATCCTGAACTTTAATACACTTGTTTCTTCTAATTTATGGATTCTATCCCTGAAGCGGAAATCCGGAACTGTCGAAATACGGTTCCACGGATGTTAGTACCTCTTCGTTCGATGATAATCGTTTCCTGCGCATATATTTTTGAGATGTGAGAACATCCAGAAGTCAAAAGCAATTAAATCTGGCGAATAGGGTGGATGTTGCAACAATTCGTACTTTAGTTCACCGATTTTTGCGATTGTTTTTTGAGCTGCGCGTCAGGGTGCGTTGTTTTAATGAAAAATGATTTTTTTCCTTCTGTAAACTACTGTAAACTCCAGCTGGTTCAAAAGGTTTCAGTAATAATCTAATAATAATTATTGTTTTATCAGTTTGAAGGTAATCCGCGAACGAAATTCCTTTTGCATCCCAAAAAACTGATGCTAACACCTTCTTGGCTGATTTCTGGACCCTAACTTGCTTCGGAGCCGAAGTACATGGTTCACACCACTTCTTAGCTTCTTATTTTAATTGAGGATCATGATGGTAGACCCAAGTCTCATCTATAATGATGAAACCATGCACAAAATCGTTTTTATTCTTTCTAAAACTCTTCAAATGTTGCTGAGAAAGTCACATTTGAATGTGTTTTTGTTGCATTGTTAACGCATGCGGTACTTATTTTGCACACAGCTTTCTGAAACCCTAAACTTCCGATAAAATATTGCTCACACTGCCTAATGAGATGCCCAGGGCTTCTACTAAATCTCTCTCGATTAGTCGACGATCTTACAAAACCATATCCTGTATTTTTGTCATTATTATTTCTGGTGTTGATGTACTTTTTGTACGCCCTTCACATGGATCATCTTCAAAACTTGTACGACAACGTTTAAACTTAGCAACCCATCTTTCTACTGTCCTAATTGAAGGTGAAGAGTCCTTATACACTTTTAAAAATTGTTCATGAATTTGTTCTGGTGCTACACCTTCCAAAAATAAAAATTTTATCACTGCACGGTATTCAATTTTTTTCATTGTAAAAAAATACTGTAACACGTCAACTTTGAACACCTGTAAATTTACGAATGAGAAAATTTCACACGTTTCAATAAAAAAGTAGTACAGTTTTTAGAAAAACGAAACGACGAACTTAACGTCATCTCTTATCAAACGACAAAACTTATTAAACAACCTGGTACAACATTTTTATCGTTTTGTAGACGTTTCAGTGAATTGACAGCAGAAGGAATGTTTATGATACAATTCTGTGTCAGCATTTTACTCTAATCCGATACATCGACAAGTAAATAACAGAAGGCGAGTATTTTATCCATTTTGTTAATGACAGGGCCTTGATTTTGAGTTCGCGATGTGCGCCATTGAGCTCCCTATATAACCGCACACTTTAGTATTATGACAACATTATATGGTAATTTTGATGGAGTCTGTGGTGATTAACTTGATCACTGAAGGTTGATATATAACTCCTTGCCACATTAATTTTCGTATTCTGTATACGTATTTCGACAACAAAGTTGTCATCATCAGCAGACAATTAAACAGCGTTGCACCTGGAGAACTACGGCGAAAAATACCCGTACGAGATTCGTACCGTTGAGAACCATGATGTACACTTTGGTTCTCAACGGTACGGATCGCGTTA
Organism: Dermolepida albohirtum; assembly: GCA_031893035.1. Taxonomy (NCBI): domain Eukaryota; kingdom Metazoa; phylum Arthropoda; class Insecta; order Coleoptera; family Scarabaeidae; genus Dermolepida; species Dermolepida albohirtum. Next base: position 880,992 of record JAVIWB010006252.1, on the reverse strand, counting down.
TATCAGGTTATACATATATCAACCTTCAGTGAACAACATTATATACGTAATTTCAAATTCCAGCAAAAAAAAAATAGAAAATAATGCTGTTTGTCGCAGTAATACTGTGTACGCAGGCAAATCAACCTCTCGTTTGAGACCGGTCAATTTCCAGATGACCTGAAGCACGCCGTAGTGGTACCCGTGCATAAGAAAGGTGCGAAGAATAGCTATGAAAATTATCGACCAATAGCTCTATTGTCGAACGTGTCGAAGGTTTTTGAAAGAATAGTTCTGGTCAGGATGACAAAATTCATCGAAAAACACAAAATATTAAACAACACACAAAATGGTTATATCAAAGGGCGATCAACTGCCAGAGCAATTTACCAACTTATGGAAAGAATTATAAATAATATATCTAACAAACTCCCGATGGCCTGTGTGTTTATGGATCTTTCGAAGGCCTTCGATAGTGTACATCACGAAGTCTTGTTGGAGAAGTTGGAGCTGATGGGATTCAGGGGCGTGGCATCGGATTGGATCCGTTCATATTTGTGTGGCAGAATGCAGTATGTGCAGGCGGTTGATGCGGGGGGATGCATGGTGAGGTCACGTCCGGAACCAGTTACCGTGGGTGTTCCGCAGGGTTCTATTTTAGGACCTTTACTTTTCTTACTATACATAAACGATCTCCCGGACGCTACGGAATCCTTAACGGTTCTCTTCGCAGATGACACATCCACAGTCATAGACTCTGGTAATGAAGACTTGAGTATGGCCATAGCAGAAAATATACAAGTGTTGGGGAAGTGGTTTGCGGCAAATAATCTACACCTAAATCTATCCAAGACCCATCTGCTGACCTTTGGTAACAGTTTACCAACTGATGTGGTGGTGGGTGATGAAGTGCTTGCCTCTAAGTGTGACGCGCCATTTCTTGGCCTTAGGGTTGACTCTGAGCTGTCCTGGAAACCCTACATCAACGAACTATCTGGGGGGGCTGTCTCGGTTCTGCTACTGCTTACGTGTTATTGCTCGTAACGTTGGTGTGGAGGCGGGGCTGCTTTCTTACTTCGCCTATGTACATTCGAGGCTCCAGTATGGTGTGGTGTTCTGGGGCAATTCCATGGACTGGCGGAGGATATTTGTCCTCCAAAAGTCATGTATTAGAGCAATTTATGGAATGAAACCAACAGAGAGTTGTGTGGGTGTGTTTCGATCTGCCAAAGTACTGACAATGCCCTCAATTTATATACTTCAGTGCGCGCTACATGTGAGGATAAACTATAATGAATTTCTTAAAAAATACGAAACGAATCATGCACATGCTACGCGAAACCTTCGTAATATGCATCTTGTGCCCCCACAAACGTATTTTACAAAAATACAAAAAAATGTCGTTCACCATTGCATAAAAATATACAACCACATACCGTTTCGGATCAAGAGCTTGCCGTTGGGCCGGTTTAAAATTATTTTTAAGTTTTGGCTGATAGAGCAAGAGTTCTACAGTGTGGAAGACTTCTTTGAATCAAGCGTAGACATTGGCGTATAGCATAGGTCAACTGCACGCATATGTATATATACTTAATATCTATTTATATATGTGATTGTTTTTTCGTTGTTATATATTATATATTTTACATTTATGACATATTCTATGTTTTTTTGACATAATGGAATGTAATAAATATTATTATTATTATTATTATTATAAAAATGTGTAATGTAATGTAAGTACAATTATATGTATAAGAAAAATTTCAAGGGAAATTACTAAAAATGGCTTAGAAAAATCATATTATTGATTGATATGTGACTTTTTGCAAGAATTATTTTATTTGTTTGATGACATTTACACTTAACTTTTGTTACAGAAAATTGTGTATGTAAAATATCACAAAAATATTATATGTACCTAATATCATGTTTTGAATATTAAAATTTATAAACAATCATCATTTTTTATATCTATGGTCTGATAAAGTGTCATACATGTCAAATAAATAATGAGTATATTACTTGTACATTTTCAAAATCTATTTTAATAAAAACTAATTCTCAGTATCTACTAGACGTATTTACGTAAGTTATCAATAAAATATTGTTTATAATGTGCTGAAATAATAGATTGAAAACCTTCAGGATCACGATATTTTAAAGAGAAGGTTTCGATATTATATATAATACATACACGTATGTATATTTAGTTTAAGAGAGTTGATTGTTTTACTTTAAATTTACCTACTTTGACAAAAATTGCAAGGATGTACATTGTATTTATAAAAAAATAAAGTAAAGAAACTGTATTTTATATTTTAGTAAGTCAAATATGTAATTATTAAATTAGGCAAAAACAGGCAAATCGGTCACTTAAGTTTGTTCACCATGCTGTTAGATATCTTTTTGCCGTTGCAATACATGGTGTTACTTCTAAAGCCATGTATTTGTAAAGGTCAACACCGTAAAGGAAGCGGACCTGGTGTCTGATGAGAGACCCAATCAACTAGGTAATCTGAAATTTCTAAGACTAAGGTGCAAAAGTTGGTGAAACAGAGATAAAGATTACATAGAAGCTAAAAGAGTCATAGTCAAAGTTAATTTTAAGAGCTATATGCAAAGAAATCGAAAGATTCCGGAGAGACATGAGGACCACAATAGGAATAGGCTCTATGCTAACTTCAAATAATCTAATCTAACCTTTTTCACATATATATACATATTTCTTTAATAGCGATAAACAGTGGAGGTCTCGTAATTGGGTAATTTTGGCCTATGACCTCCCGATCATTTCTGAAATAATATGAAGTAAAGATTCCACGTGTTGTCTGCAATCCCGTTTTTCATGAAGTATTTTTTATATTACGAGGGTTATTTTTTAAACAAGGTCTGCTTGCTAGAGTCAGAATCACGTGCGATCACTGCAGTGCGCATGCCCGTCTGTATCCAGCATGCTTTGCGCATGTTTAGATGATATTCGCAGTCATATCATCTGTCTTTGTGCCGAGTTGTAGAAATTTGTAATGTTTAAGAAAATTATTTCGCCAGCCGATTGTGAGATATGATATGTAATTCGATTTTTGAACGCAAGAAACTTGACAACAACGAAAATTCACGTCACAAGTCAAATTTGTGGAGTGGACGGTGATAATGACAATACAAGGTCACATGTGTTTGTACAAACACAGGGTCTAATCACGTCTGGATGGGAATATCTGGATCATCTACTTTACAGTCTAGACCTTGCAACCAGTGATTTTCACCTGTTTCGGTATTTAACGAAGTTCCTTGGTGGTTAATGGTTCAATGACGACGAAGAAGTAAAAACTACAGACATGTATAGGGCTTCTTCACAGGCGGCAGATTTCTTTGATGTCGAAATTCAAAAACTTGCTGAACGGTATGACAAATGTAGTACGTGAAGAAATAAATATGTTTTAATGATATTTACACTATTGTTCTCCTTATTGAAAAACGGACATTATTTAAAAAATAGCCCTCGCAATATTCTTTATATTTTACGAAACTACAACAGTATAATAAATTATGATACCGATGTATATATTTAATAATTTTTTATATTTCGCGTAACTTGTTTTTACGTTACCTGTGTACTGGTGATTAAACTAGCGATATGTACTTTAGTGGTAACTCAAGTAAACTAGAGCACAAGTGCGCGATATACCTATAAGTAAGTTATTAGTACCATTTTGGTGCCATTTTATAGCAATTTCTATAAAGATTAGGTTTTCGACCATGTTCGTTGGATTTGGTAGCACTGTGAGTCCGGCATGAGTCGAGTAAATAAGAAACAACTGTAATAGAACAGAAGACAACTTTCGAGATTTTATTTAAAAAATATTATTTTTAAATATCACTAATTTTATATTGAAATCACAAATTAGTACAAATAAAAATTTAGTTTTGGATAAGTACATGGGCTTATTTAATTTTTCTTAACTCCAATCTTGAAAGCTTAGTAAACACTCAGAGTTGAATCACGATATTACTTGAAGATAGAATAAATGTGTACTGTACATAATACTAAGTTATCTATATATATGCCATAGAAAATTTTTAAAACTTAATTAAATGAATACTCATCAATTTCACAAACCATTTTTAGTGACATACAAAGGGTACTAGGAAAATTTTGCAATATGACGCAACAATGAATCGTAGGAAGCTGCTTGTTACTGCATGTTGTGACATGTTCATACGTGCATGTAGCTGCCGCGCCATGTCGATGGGCTCAGTTATTCATTAGCAGTGCAAGTGTAAAGTGCTTGCGATGGCATCGCGGTCACGAAATGAAGTAAGGGCAGTTTTGCGTTATAATTTCGTGCGTGGTTTAAACATAAACCAGTGCTTAGAAGAAATGACTCTTGCACTAGGTGATGTTTGTCCACATCGCACAACGATATTCAGGTGATATAGAGAATTCCAAAGAGGAAATTTAACTGTGGAGGATGCTGAGAGACCGGGAAGGCCACGAACGTCAGTTACGGAGGAAAACGTTACTACTGTGAGGAAAATGCTTGGCGAGGACAGGCGAGTGACCTACCAACGGATAGAGAGTACTTCGAGTCTAAATACACCAGCAATTCGTTCGATTCTGCATGATCATTTGCATATGAAGAAACTTTGTTCTCTCTGGGTGCCGCATCGACTGACTGAAAAGCAGATGACACGACGTGTGATTTGGTGTCGGGAGATGCTAAAAAAGTTTAATAAGGAACAATCTCGGTATGTGAACAAAATCGTGATAGGTGACGAGTCTTGGCTGTACTATTACGATGTGCCGACGAAAGCTCAAAACAAAGTTTGTGCCTTTGATGATGAGGACACACCCGTAGTTGTCAGAAAATCCCGATCTGTAAAGAAGAGAATGATAGCTGTATTTTTCGAACCTAGTGTAATTGTGGAACGCGTCGTTTTGGACACATAGAAGACAGTCACAGCTAAGTGGTATACTGAACAGTGCCTGCCTAAAGTCATTGGATCTATGAAGAATTTGCGGCCAAAGTGAAGAATGGACACCTGGTTTCTCCATCACGATAATGCTCCAGCTCACCGCGCCAAAGCCTGCACCGAATATTTGACCACGACAGGATTGTAACTTCTCGAGCACCCTCCCTACAGTCCAGATCTTGTTCCCTGCGACTTTGCACTGTCTCATGTGAAAATGAAACTAAAAGGGAGGCGGTTTTCCAGTGATGAGGACCTTCTGCGGGCTTGGGACAACGAGTGTTTCGGAGGATGGAGAGGTGTATTGAGTGTAGACGAAATTACTTTGAAAAAATTAAATAAACAAAGCTGTATTGCAAAACTTTCCTATTACCCTGTGTATATGTATAATAAAAGGATATAATACGACAATCGTAGTAGAACATCTCAATTGTTAGATAAATTTGAAACCACTTTATCTCCAACAAATTCTGATAACAGTTTAGCAAAAACATAAAGTATAGCTGACTATTTTTTTTCTTCAAAGTACGAAAAAAAGAAATTAAAAATACGGTCTCCTGCTTTTCTAAACAAGAACGAACCAATTCTCTTACGTGTAAATGTATGTACCCGATAAATTACAAACGAAAGCTTCTATATTCACTAGATTTATCTTCTACAAATTACTATTTCTTTAAACATTTCCACGTCTTTCGGAAGGGAAAGTAATTTCGTAGCGGAAAAAGGTATGAAAAGTATCGTTGAAATCTTGATCACACCTGGAAGTTTTAAAAAAATATGATTTATATCTTTGTTATCAGTTCGGAGATTATTTTGATTAATAAACATTTTTCTTCTAAGAATTAGTTGTCAGTTTTGTCAATATACATTAAATGTATATACATATGTTAAAATCGCGTACATTCATATGCATAAAGATGTTATTAAAACTGTTTTTATTAAAGGAATTAAAAGTGAAATTTGCATTCATTTTTGCGATGAGTAAGATGCGCTACGTAAAAGAACCTACGAGTTTGTCGCGAAGCAAAGGAAATTCAATTTCCGCAATTTAAAACACATTAAAATTTGCTTTCATTTCGTATACAAACGAAAATATATCAACCGGCTGCAAATGTAAATTCTCATGTATTTCATGAAATGACAAGAATAAAATTGTTTTGAATAAGATGGTGAAATAAATCTCTATGTGGCAAGAAAACTTTATAGTTTCTCATGGCCTCCTGTGTCTGGAATTATTATTCATTTAAAAGCATTCGATATTGTGATCAAATTTTATTATAGTTTTTTATATTTAAAGAATTTGCATTTTATAAAGTAACTGTGTCATTATATACATTTTATATGTATAAACATTAATGATATATTTAAAGGAAGCAATTGGGCAAATGTAATAAATAATACTCCCTAGAAATAACAGTAGCCCGTAAGAATTAATATAATGGGTGTTTATTAATGATTGGAGCTGACAACATGCATCAAATATTTATTATGTATTTTTTTAATTTTATTATATACCGCAATAATTAGCATTAGCGTCTTATGCGGTAATCACCTTTGATGTAATAATAAACATTCTTAAAATCTAACACAATATCCTTACTTTCGGAAATGTTTATTGTCAATATTTGCTAATTATAGTAAACTTTAAAATCATTGTTATAACATAAATACAAATATGCTTCATTAAATTAATAACACGATTACAAAATGAATAATATCATATCTCCCTCTCTCAACCAATACATAAATGTATTGATCGACAAAGCGAGAAACGCTTCTATCTCACAAGATCGGTAAACTAGGTTTCCAGTGTGTAATAGACAGAAACTTGCGTACTCGGCTTTATGCCAATTAAAGAATGTTAAAAGGAATCATTCTATTATTAATAACACCCTATCTACTACATATGTTTCATGGATAGACCAATCATCAGGCAGATTCTGTGTTATTAATGAACGATTCCTTCATAGCGTTTATCATATCATTTCGATACAGAAAAAATAATGAATAATATCATATCTCCCTCTCTCAACCAATACATAAATGTATTGACCGACAAAGCGAGAAACGCTTCTATCTCACAAGATCGGTAAACTAGGTTTCCAGTGTGTAATAGACAGAAACTTGCGTACTCGGCTAATAACACAGAATCTGCCTGATGATTGGTCTATCCATGAAACATATGTAGTAGATAGGGTGTTATTAATAATAGAATGATTCCTTTTAACAACGATTACAAAAAATGATAAAAATACTATGGTGAAAGAGGTTAGAAAGCAATTAGTTTGACAATATAATTCTCAGTGTTGCAAATACTTAATTTGACATAACGTTAGCTTCAATCATTAATAATAGACACCGTTCTTTAATCTAGAGGACAATAATTATTTATTTAGTAAATTATATACAGGAATCTTTACATACATGTATACATATTTTACATAAATAAATTAAGAGTTTAAATTTATATCGTTGTATTATTTATTTGGAAAATATTTAATGTAATAGAAACTAGGCCTTATTATAAAAGAGTCTACTCCGGGAAGTATAAGTTTTTAAAAGACAATAAGCGTATTGGTAAGTATTGGGTTGGCAACTAAGTACTTTCCGTTTTTACTGATAGAGAGCGTTGCTTTATTTTATGTATAACGTATGTTAGTACTGTACTTTACCGTTTGTCGCGTGATAGTAGTCACATTGACGTAACTTCAGAAGCAAGTAGTGCGTGATTTTTATTAAAGCTATTAGTTGTGGGTTAATTTTAAATGGAGTGCAGAAACGAACATTTTCGACATATTTTACTATTTTATTTCCGTAAAGGAAAGAAAGCTGCTGCGACTCACAAAAAGATATGTGAAGTTTATGGTGCTAACTGCTTAACAGAGCGCACGTGTCAGAATTGGTATAAAAAATTCCGTTCTGGAGATTTTTGCCTCAAAGATGAGCAACGTTCTGGTCGGCCTACTGAAGTTGATGGTGACCAAATCAAAGTCATAATTGAAGAGGATCGTCATATAACTGTTTGAGAGGTTGTGGAGGGGCTACATGTATCGCACACAATAATTGAAAAACATTTAAAATGTTTTGGGCTAGTTAAGAAGCTTGATATTTGGGTACCTCACGAATTGAAAGAAATTCATTTAACACAAAGAATCAACTTTTGCGATATGCACCTTAGACGAAATGAAACCGACCCTTTCTTAAAAAGAATCATCACTGGTGATGAAAAATGGGTCCTGTACAGTAACATACGAGGGAGCGTTTTTATATTCGCGGAATGAGCGGGTTGTAGAGGGGTGAGTAGGCGCATTAGGGGCGTGGCCTGTGCAGCGACTCATGATTAGTATAAATACGAAGTTTCATTGTTATTAGACAGTTAGTCTTTGAGCTATCGTCAACCAAGTAACATAATCAGGAGTGAAAAGTGAAATATGGAAAAAATCGAATATCGTGCCGTTATAAAGTTCCTTACCAGGCAAGGAAAATCAGTCGCGACCATAATGAATGAGATGTCATTGGTTTACGGCGACTCTTGTCCAGGAAAAACAATGGCGTACAAGTGGCATAATTTATTTAAACAAGGAAGGGAATCCCTTGAAGACGACCCGAGGCCGGGCAGGAGCATTGAGGTGACCACGCCAGCACTTATCCAAAAAGTTGAACAAATTGTACTCGAAGATGCTCGACTAAAGAAGAAACAACTCGCAGAAATGGTTGGAGTATCCGATACAACAATTTTTAAAATCCTACACGATCATCTCGGCATGTCTAAGGTCAGCGCAAGATGGGTGCCGAGAATGCTCACGCCGCCGCAAAAACAACAGCGCGTAGAGTGTTCGCGTGCATTTTTGGACCTCTGTAATGAAGACAAGGATGGTGTATTGAGTGGAATTGTTACTGGAGACATCATTACATCATTATGAACCTGAGTCCAAACAAGACTCCATGCAGTGGCATAAAAAGGGCACAGCACCTCCCAAGAAATTTAAAGTGTCACAATCAGCTGGGAAACTCATGGCAACGGTATTTTGGGACTCGGAAGGAATATTGTTGATTGATTATAAAGATAAAGGTGCTTCTATAACCGGAGAATATTACGCTTCAATATTAGAGCGACTAAAAGAAGCCATTAAAGAGAAAAGGCGGGGAAAATTGACAAAAGGTGTTCTGCTTCTGCACGACAACGCGCCCGTCCACAAGAGCCGCGTTGCGTTAGCTGCCCTGCATAAGGTGGGCTTCGAAATTGTGAATCACCCACCCTACAGCCCAGACCTGGCCCCGAGTGATTATTACCTGTTTCCGAAAATGAAAAAAGAGCTGCGGGGTAAAAAATTTACTGCCGATGATGAAGTCAAGGAGGCAGTTTCGGCGTATTTTGCAGATAAAGAGAAATCATTTTTTTATGAGGGTATAAATAAATTAATTGAAAGATGTGAGAAATGTATCCGTCTTGCAGGTGAATATATGTATTGAAAAAGAAAAATAATTTGGTTTTTTTATTTCCACCCCTTGTCCCCCATTCCGCGAATATAAAAACGCTCCCTCGTAGTTCGAAAATGATCATGGAGCAAACACGATAAACCAGCTCAAACCACATCGAAAGCTGAATTGCATCCAAAAAAGATCATGCTGTCAGTTTGGTGGGATTACAAAGGTGTTGTGTTTTTTGAGCTGCTTCCAAGGAACCAAACAATCAATTCTGATGTTTACTGTCAACAATTAATAAAACTGGATGAAGCAATAAAAGAAAAACGGCCAGAATTGTCAAATCGGAAAGGTGTAGTTTTCCACCAAGATAATGCAAGGCCTCACACATCTTTGGCAACTCGTAGGAACTATCGGAGCTTGGCTGGGAAGTGATGCCACATCCCCCATACAGCCCTGATCTAGCACCATCTGATTACCATTTATTTCGAAGTTTGCAGAATTCTTTGAATGGTAAAACTTTCACAAATGACGATGACCTTCACTCGCACCTGGTTCAGTTTTTTGCTGATAAGGACCAGAAATTTTATGAGCGCGGAATCATGCAGCTCAAAGAAAGATGGCAAAAGGTCATTGAGCAGAATGGAAAATATATAATTGATTAAAAACTATTCTTTGTTTAAAAAAAAAGTGTTTTATTTTATACTACAAAACGGAAAGTACTTAGTTGCCAACCCAATACATGCTCATGAACGTTCCGTGGAACTTCTAAAAAATTTTTGTCTTAATTCTACGTATCGTATTGTATAATTCACAGCATATATATGTATTTATGGCGTGCAAAGCAGGGTGATACCATCCTATATTTTGGGCACCGTTTACATGGACTTCGATATTTTGTCATCATTTTATATATTAATTAAAGGGCATTTACACTCCCTTTGACAAATAACAAATCATATTCTGACAGATTTATATTTTCAAACAAATATAAAATAATATGGCTGAAAGAAGAGTTAGTAAAGCTACTGAAGAGGAAGGTGGTGCGGAACTAAATAGTTCTACAGTTACAATAAGTGATTTTCCAATAGCCATGTTTTTCTCTAGCTACAGGGAATAAAGGCCTTTGTATTCATCAGCAACAACTGATGAAGAATCCAATACTGAAAGAAGTACTGGTGCTGGAAGAAAAAGAGGTACATCTTCCTTTACTGTCACCAGGAGCTATAGAACAGCTACAGCATTCGAATGATCAAATTAGCCATGCTAATGTTTCAAAGAAATTTCGATTGCATGAATGATTGATGAAATATGCGATAATTAAAAGCAGCAGATTAGGAAAAGTGAAAAATCACATCGACAGATCAATAAAAACGATGAAAATTTTGTCAATTCGGATAAGAAAATTGGTACCATTAAGAAAAAGAGGTACATCATCCTTTACTGTCACCAGGAGCTGTAGAACAGTTATAGAATCAGAATGATCAAATTAGCCATGCTAATGTTTCAAAGAAATTTCGATTGCATGAATGATTGATGAAATATTCGATAATTAAAATCGGCAGATTAGGAAAATTGAAAAACATCGACAGATCAATAAGAACGATGAAAATTTTGTCAATTCGGATAAGAAAATTGATACCATTAACGCCAGTCTTAACGTCAAATGGACCAACATTGTGAGCAAATTAGAGCAAGCATGGATAAGAATCATACTATTCACACTGAATTATTAGAAGCTTTAAAGTCTGAATTAAGAAAAGAAATGAATAGAGAGGAAACAGATAAAATAGGAGTGACTACTGACAATAATCTGATTCCTATTAAACAGCATATTCAGCTTAATGATAAAATTGTTAAATATAAAGCTGATGTGAATACTAATTAAGAGTAAGAACATCATATTCTTGTTAAATCTATAAAAACCGTTAAGGAAGATACGCATGAGATGTATTGCTGAATAACAACAGACCAATTATGTCATCACACACGGAAGGTATTTCAAAGTTTGGTGGATTGTATAAAGATAATTCATATATAATTCAGTGTCTTTTGTAAATACCCTAAAAGTTCAGAGCTTGTTTGACAGACCATCATTTATATTTTATATGATAAGTGACGAACTTAAACGTTTGGAGGTTTTTGGAGAAAAATTTGTGGTTTTAAAACCAACAGAGGTGAGTAAAGCATGATCTCACGGAGGCATATCTCAAGAGAATTAGGCAGCCAAGAAATACTCCTTGCTGAAGTACATAACTCCGAACGTACTCCATACGTACAACAATGTGATGTAGCAATATAATTAGCCTATTATTTTGACAATAATTTAATACAAGCAGTTGCGTTGCAAGGAATAGATATCTAGACCATTGAGAATATAATAGTTCCATGTAAGATGCATTACATTAGTGTATTCGATATTATTGGTGTCAACTCGCTTATTTCTTTAAAACTTTGAACTTATATTTTCGAACGTCTTCTAAAATAGAAAAACGAATAATAATTACAATTTTTTCAATACGAAAGGGTAACTAAGCATCTTTATTTCGAGGGAAATTCACGAATTATTGTCTTCAACACAGAAGAAAATAACTAAAGCTTTTAAAACACTTTCGCTTTTGAATATAAATTCCGTTACAAACATAATTTTAGTATCTGTATTTGGTTTTCGAATAAGTATATTTTTATTGTTCTTTGTTACTCTTAACACCCTCTCGTATCTGTTCGCTGTAGCTGACAATCAATACGACGGATTTTAGTATATATGTAGATTCCATTGAAAATTTAATTTTGATTAATTAATAGAATTTAATTAACCAAATCATGTGATTATTGTCCTTGTATTGATTAGAAATTATTCCCGGTGCTTTTGTAATTATTTGGCCATAATATTAGCATTCATTTTTTATTTATGCCCAGTCATATAATAGCAAATGGCGATTTATTATCTTTCTTTCCAACGTTAACTTTCTAACTAATTACAAGCTTCCGCTCTTCGCCATTTAAGAGTTCTAACTTAGAATAAGTAATGAGGCTCATTATATTAGAAATGGTTTATTGCATTTCTACCAATTTCGTTGGTTTTTAGAGAAGCCGATTAAGTGTTTTATCGACCTAAAAATTCTAGTAGTCTTTTGTTCGCTATTTTTATTTAATTAACCCTAAAAAGACACCCAGAGGTACGTAAATTATTAGTTTTGTATTTCGTAGTGGCCTAATTCTTTTTTTGTTTCTTGTTTTTCGCTACTTTAATTTTAGGGTTTAGCCCACATTCCCCTATTTGGTAATTTATTAATTATCGCACGGACGGACTGAAGGTGTTTGTGAAGATCCCATGCCTATCTGGTAAAGAAGACAGAGCTTGATCAGCACGCTCAAGGGTTAACATAATTATTTGACCAGCTTCATCGAGGTTATTGGAGAATTAAACCTGGGATAAAATCGTTCGTACTACCTTTTCATTATACATTAGTTTGTCGTATATATTATTCGTATCAAATGACTGTGGTAACAGCGATTGAGTTTATATGCTACCGTACCATTTAGTTTCAGGATCATTTAAGACCGTTCAGATCCGGTGTAGAGTTATGTAAGCCCAGTGAAATTTTAAAAGCAAGGCAAACTAACAGAAGGTATTCGTGTATTTGTTGTCTTTGTTATCGAACAAATACCTTCATTTATCTGTTAGTTCGACTTTGTCAATCCAAGGCCTTATAAGAACACTAATTAGTATTTAACAGTAAGATATGGCCCGAACTCATTTGTCGACTTTAACATAATCCGGGGTTTGCTGTACGATTACCATTAATTGTTAATTTTTTGCTCATTAACAAGTAATTAGTACCATCAGCTTACAATTTTTCTTTTAATTTGCTTAAACGTTTGCTGTTTGAAACCACAGACAAATTTTGAATTCAATATTTAAGTAACTATTAATTCAACTGTAATCTAAACTCTATTATTCTGTGTAATTTATTGCAATTATTTTGTTTGTGCTCCGTTGTTGTTATTGGGAAGCGCTCAATAAGGGGCACATTTACTGTTGTATTAACTTTGTGTGAATCTACTATACGTATAGGAAGGGATGATTATTACATATAAATTTATATTAAGAAATTCGAACGGTAGCGCAAAAGTCTCCCTTCTTTTTTTACTGAAATACCTATTTAATATTTGACATCTTGTTCCATACCGTGTATCACCAAAAGTTAACATAAAATAAACTTAACCAATACAACTTTTCTTGTTTTTACAAAAGGGCATTAGTTAACAGAATAACGAACGTATTTCTTTTGATCCATTATTTCAACATTGGCATAGGGGCCTTCAGAGTTACAATATTGTGGCGTCCTATTGCATCGTATTAGCAGGCAGCCGCTCCCACACTCCGCATCTAGTTAGCATCCAGAAAGTTAAGCGAGAGGCTCGCTAGATAGGTAAGAATACAAGCGTTGCTTTAAAGTCCTAGAACATTTGCTTATCGATAAGGAAGGGCTTACATGTCTTTGAAAAAATTCAAAATCTCGAAGCAAATTATTAGTTATTTATATGAAGAGGCAGAATCATTAATACTGATCTACATCAATAATTCAGGAAGTATGTACTATGAATTTCATGAGGCGATAAATTTTTTTGTAGTTTTAATAACTCTTGAACGAGACAAAACAGATATTTGAAACGTTGATGCCATCAATAACTAACAAGTTCACACAATCCTTTTCATTTGGCGGTTAGAAATTACTGTATTAGAGCACTTTGATTCTTGAATTTTCTTAGTACATAAAATAATGATGTAACATAATTTAATTCTAAATTTAATTACCGTAAGTTCATATTTTTTTTCAATAACATAAATAGACATTAAATGTATTAAAACATTTACTGCATGTGAGAAATATACATGCTCAATGTTTCTTACTTTTGTAACCCATTACAGATCTAGTACATGAAAAACTAGTTTGCGTCAATTAAAATGAGATTTGCTTTTAAAATTATAACAAAGCAATTGAGACGAAATGTGTTTATATTGAATAATATTTATTTTAAGTAATATCCCATATGGTAATTACATTTAGTGTTGTAACTGTGTGTTAACTGTGTATAAATTTGATAATGAGTATGTGGATGAAAGTAGTTTGTTAAAAATAAATTACGAAAGAATGTGGTCGACATTAAGAGGATAATTATCGCGGTTTACTTTTTCATAATATATTATTACCCACTCTGCCATATATTTATTCATCGATAATTAATATTTTGTAGTGAATCTTGAGATTTCAAATTAATTTCTGTTTGTGAGGTCAATGTTTCACTGGCGCCCGTTATGATGGCGCCTTACGTTAGGTACTCACTTTAAAATGTACTTTCAAAAGAATTAAATTAATAAGTACTGATGGCTAGGCACGAGCCGTCTCGCGACTTCCGCCTGCCATCGAGTCAAGTAGACTATGTCATTCATTCATCGTTTTAACAACTGAGACAATTGACACACGGATCTTGTTTACGAGCTTTCTTGCCGTCAACGTTTGTATCTGCTTGAAAGGTAGTTGATTTATTTACGACGGCGCATTCCTCGCGTGCTTAAGACCACGTTTGATCTATGGTACGGACCAATTTTCGCAGTAGTATATTTGCATATTTGCAACTGTAGCTACCTGAACCTAAAATAATTACAGCTTCGTATGTGTACTGGCAATATGCAAATCTTCGATATTTCTTACGGGTTGCTATAAATCAGATTTTTCTTTTAAATAAATGTTCATTATCAAGTAATCGAAAACGTTCCGTTTCTTGCACACGAATATTCAATCGTAAAAAATAAACAAAGTATTTTAATTGAAAGTGAATTATAATGAGTGAAAAAGATGAAATTAACTAATAATATATTAATACAACAGAGTTTTGAGGACAAATATGAGAATCAGGAGCGACGTATTCTTTACTTGTGTGTTCCAGTGTTGTTAACAATAAGAAAAGTACTTAATCTAAATAAATACTCAATTTCATTATGTAACTTCTGCCCTGAAAATAACCGGAATGATTCTTTTAAATTAAGTTATAATTATCTGTTGGTAGACGATTAATTTGTAGAAGTGCCAACTTTCTTAATGTTTTGTAGGAATTTTATGACATTTCGGTCGCTAAGATTTAAAAAAAACAAATAAATGTGTTAGAAATGAGAAAAGTCCTACGAGTAGTTAAATTTGCTTAAAGAAAGAGGACTGTTTGCGACAAACAAGTTTTTTAGACATCTACGATTTAGAGAATGCGGAAAATGATGATAAATAATGATCTGTTGTATAGTATTTTATTAGCTTTATTTATTGTAATTGAAATTACACGAAAGTCAACATCATAAATGTGCAATAAGATTAAAATTAAAGTTATAAAAGTCACAAAAAGTGTGCAATTAACTATAATCAATAAGAACAATGGACAGTTTATAACAAATTAAACACATAAACAGTTACTTGTATAAAGAAACGATTAGTTCTACAATTTACAACACCTGACTGATTCTTTTTTGTACAGACACTATTGAGAAGTAAACTTTTTAGTATCTTCGTAAATTTCACTGTCGAGAGGTATTCAATTGTTTTAGACAGTTTGTATATATTTTTTCTCCCGAAAAGTCAACATAATTTTAGGTAGCATGAACAAATAGGATAATTGGACATTAGAAGCTACATTCAAAGTGTGTTCTGACCGATCAAAAATTCGGTTGAACTGAGCTTGTCAAAGACATCATTAGAAAAATTCAGTGAGGAGGAACCTCTGAAAAATGATTGTAACTGGTGTTGATTCGTAATGTTTTCAATGCATTCCACAGTCTAAGCGTTAAAGTTCTGAATGACGATCAGGAAATCAAAAAAAATCTCGTTCGGAGCCAAAAAACAAAACAGTGCTTATTTACGATTTGGAGGTGATTATTTATAAGAGATTCTTTCGAAGTGATAGAATGGTTAATGCTGGGCATTATCTCGGCGATTATTAAAAAAAAATTTAATGGAGACTATGGTTAATTAATATAATAAAACCCCTTAATTCTTGTGGTAAATGGATTTATTTACCTTATTTGATTAATTGGCGATTATTGCAAGCAATTGGCGATTATTGCATGCGTTTCATTGTTCACCAGTTTTATGTAGTTAATTACTTTTGTCCTTTTTTAAATCCATTTTAGTTAGTGCGTTGTTTTTATCGGTACAATTGTATTAATCAGAACAGTATCCCTAAATGTAGTACATCAGTACCACATCACTACTATGTTAATGGAGCTGTCCTTATTTGTAAATATTAAAAAGCAGAATAACGAGTTTTTACTTCTCTTTTAATGTTCAAAATTAGAAATTCCCTATCAAGATGCTTCCAACACCACACTTTATACCCACACTAGTACGTTGGCAATGTCGAGTATACAAGAAATATTTTGCATAGATTTTTATATTAATTGATGCCCTTTATTCTTTAGATGAATCACATTGATTAATTCATTTAAGAAAAAATGTTTAATCTGAAATATTAAAGTAAACAGTAATCTATTACAAAGAACAAAACAAAGCAAGCAAAGGGTTAGTATGAATAAACACAAAAGAAGCTGTGGAGAAGGTGAAACAGACTAAAATCTTTGCTTATCATTGTTTCGAACTTAATCATTAATTTAATAATAATTTTGAAACCTCACATACATTTGTACGGTGAAAGTAAAAATTTTAATTTACTAGAAGGACTGGAAATGAAGTAACATAATAATTTAGGTTTAAAAATATTATACGTGGCATGTCTTTCAAGTTTTGCATAGTGGGACATAGAAGACGCCGCTAATCAAATTCCAGTACTGAAAATTAACTTCCATATTTAGTTAACCTAAATCCAAAGTTTCAGTGCGATACGTGTAGTGTTGTACGAACTATCAAAACTGACAAGTTTGTTGGAAAATGGAATTGAACCGAGAACATTTCGGCAGAATATTTTTTTATAATTTTCGAAGATAATTATCTCAACAAGAATGCCGCGCCGAGCTGGTTTCTGTTTTCGGCAATGAAGCACCATATCAGTCAACAATTACTCAAGTGTATGGGGAATTTAAACGTTGACGGATTAGTCTTAGCAGACGATCCAAGCGTAGTTTCACCAAAAACAGCAGTCACTTAGGAAAACGTCGATGCTGTGCACAAGATTATCAACAAAGATCGACATGTGACATATCATCAGATCGAAGCATTATTGGAGATTTCAAAAATCTCAATTCAAAAAATTTTGCATAAAGAATTGTGTGTAAAAAATTACTTTTCCGTTGGATACCGCATCTGTTGACCGTTGATAATCTACATATGTTATTATTCACTAAACTAATACACTAACATTTTAATTGAATACTTTTGTTACGATCTTGATAAAGTAAACTACCTTTATCAAGAGTATCAAGAGTATGGTAAAATTAACAATTTTCGTCTTCCCCTATTCTATTAAAATGCTTGCTTCGTATATGGAAATCAAACTATGCAACGGTACTTGATGATTAATCTAACTAAGGTGTTAAATAAATTTATGACAGACAGAAAAATCGGATCATGTTCTGTTAAGATAGAATTAATGCGATTAGTAAAACTCAACTTAATGTAATGTTAATTCCATTTTTCTCACAACTACCATTCGGTGCAATGGAGGATTATTTAGGCAATAACGATGTGTGATTATTGGAGCTTTCCTTGAAAAGGAAATAATTTTACACTTGACAAGGTGTGTATTTTATTGTTATTACATTATTCTAGTAATAACTCTCTCTGTGAAACGGTTATACATTATATATATATACATATATATATATACATTTTTAGGTTGTTAGGGTAAACTTAATATTTACAAAAATTCAAGTACAAATACAAATCATCAATATATGTACAGTTAAAAAAGTACAGGTATCAAATGATTACCTTGAAGAACACCAGACATACTTGCTACTGCACTCTGGATTCAGTGTTACTAATTTGAATTTTTTTCTGTAGAATGTCATCCATGCATGTAAGGTATCTCCAATACCATACAGTTGAAGTTTTTGTGGAAAGAAGGAATAATTGACACGATCAAAAGTTTCAACAAAACCTAAATACAATAAATAGAATTCACTTGATAACTATTCACCAGTGTAGAATTTATAAAGTATGTATAAAGCATTAAAGCATGTATTCGGGTTCTCCGCCTTACATAAAAACCACGCTGATGAGGCTTAATTATGCTGTGAAAGGTATCAAATATTGCTTTGTAAATTATATGTTCGAGAAAATATAAATTGTCTAAATCTATTAAATGTAAGAATGTAATTACTCATTTCTTTATTATTTGTTCATTGTATGTTATATAAGTTGTGCTCGACATAAGTCATGTCCTAAAATAATGAAGAAAAGTATAATAAAAGTAACAAATTATCTTATTAATTGACTGTATGAGAAAAGAATACTCGACTTCAAGTCAATTTGATCATAACGATAGATAATATATCATTTTAAGAACAATTACAATGGTTCTTAACTTTTACTATTATTGTCTTAGAGTAGCGGCATACGTTCAATGAAAATAAAATATCACACTTCGTAAGTAAATAGCCATAAGTAACTAGAGAAAATAATAAGAGTTTCGAATGATCCAGGGTTCGCAAACGCAAAGTTCCATAACTACACCATTGATCAAACGATTCTAAACACAATAATCTAAGTACTATCGTCGAAAACTTTATTTAAATCGATAATTAAATTACAAAACATGAAATAATACCTAGTCAAGTCATAAGTACTGGTACACAGAAAAATCGACGCCAAATGAAGACGAATTAAGATTTAAAAAATTTTTTTTTGTTTTTATTGGGTTATTCAATGGCTACAAATCTTAGAACGACTTATTCGAAATGACTTCTATTTGCCTTCCAGCACGACGAGATGATGTGGCCACTCATCGATCGCGAGACGCACTTCATGCATGGGGAAATTGTCCACTGCACGGACAAGGGCTCGCTTCAACGGGATGAGGTTTTGACTACCAGCTGGCCAATCATCCGTTGATATGATGTCCGCAACGTTGTTTTTCAGCCATAGTTGAGTCATTTCTACTTTGTGAGCTGGAGCAGAGTCTTGGTGGAAAGTCCATGGCTTATTGGTGAATATTGATTGATTGAGAGGCTTCGCAATGGGTTCCAAGACGGTCGATTGATATACTTTGGCCGATGTTTTTACTCCTTTCTCGCAAAAATGGCGCTTGGTAACGCCATCGTAGCTCACTCCCCACCATACCATTACAGACGCGGGATGATGGCCACTTCGAACCTTCGGGATGAGTTGGTAAACAGAATTTGTCTGTGAGCGTTCTTCGCGTACCGGCTGAGTAACGCTTTCGATTTTCGCTTGCGTTTTTCCTTCAATGCGGCCGTGAGCAGGTGTCCAGTGTGTCGCTTGTACGCGCTGAGTCCCATATCTTCTTTGATAATGCGAGACCTGGATTTTTGCGAAATTTGCGTTTCCTGCGACAAGATTTTCTGTTTTCGGAGCGGTTTTCGGTCGTTTTGTTTCTTCACGGCTTTGATCGCTTTAGGAGTTCTCACAGTGCTCGTATTCCACCAGTATCCTCAAACAACTTCACAGCACGATACCCAAAATTGCGAGTGATTCCAAGCGGTCGCAACGTCCTAAAGATATCGCCTTTTTCCAAGTTGCATTTTAGTAGGCCAACTATAACAATACTATTTTCGATGTCGCCCCATTTCATGATTGTAAACAATTAATGTCAAAAACTTTTTACGTCACAATGAAGCATAAATGTCAACTGTCAAATCGCAATCAATACGAAATGGATACGCCCAGTGTTGCATTCGTAATAAGTGCGTTCAGTTGTGTACCAGTATTTATGACGTGACTAGGTAATATAATGAATATTTCAGAACAGAATAAACAATCAGAACGATTAAGAAATAAACGGAATTAAATTAAGCTTTAGCAATCTGTAGAAGAATATTGCCCAATAGGTAGGTAAAAGCCTGAGAACAATTTAATAATAAATAATTAATTTATTAAATAAAATTGCAACATCTGACACTGAAAATTCACGAAACTTCAGAATTTATCGACCGTGTATTAAAGCGCAGCAAGTGATTTAATAATTTCAGTTTCTAGTAAACTAATACATCTGTCGTAGACGTGGTAGACAGTGAGTAGCCGCTTCACTGATAACTAATTTCCAGTGATATTAAGAACTATTCTGTTCAGTACTTTTTGGTTGTTCAAAATGAGTATCTGATTAAATTTAAACAGCAATTGTACTGATCGTGACGATGCAGTTGCTTTTTATTCACATCAAAGCGAATGCTCTGCTGTTTATTTTGCTACTTTAGAAAAAAAATTATTTCTCTATTGATTTCATGTGTACAGGTTTAGGAAACAAAGTATTTAAATGCAGTGTGTGTTTTGTCAAATGAAACATTAAACATGAAATGACACGATTAATTTCATTTTTCAAAGCAGGAATTGATTGTGGATTGTTTTTATAAACCTGACTTTTTACACAACCCCAAAGAAAATAGTCTAACGGTGCCAAATCACATGATCTTGGTGGCCAATTAACATCACCGTTTCTTGAGATTACACGCGCAGGAAATTTTTCTCTCAATAAATCAATTGATTCGTGTGCAAAGTGAGGTGTAGCGCCATCCTGTTGGAACCACATATCCTCTAGATCAATATACATTAATTCAGGCCACAAAAGTTTGGTTATCATCCGACGATGTCGATCACCATTGACAGGCGTAGCTTCACCAGCAGCATTTTCAAAGAAGTGAGGTCCAATTACAACACCTGACCATAATGTAACTCGACACAGTAACAGTAACTCGTTTAGGATGCATAGGTTTCTCATGAATAATTCGTGGATTTTCCTCACCCTAGATACTGAAATTTTGTTTATTAACATAGCCACTAAGTTCAAAATGTGACTCATCGGAAAACATTATTTTTTGATAAAAATCAGCTGGTCGTTCATTGATGAAATTGACAAATGAACGACGTTTTAAATGATCTAATGGCTTCAGTTCCTGAGTTATTTGAACCTTATATGCCTTCAGAGCTAAATCCTTGTGTAAAATACGCCATGTTGTTGACTAAGTCCAAGTTGTTGTGATCTTCAGCAACACTTTCACGAACCAAACAAATATTTTCTTGTGAACGACCACTACGACTGTATTTTTCACTTTTTTGATCTTCCACGGAACCGGTCTCTTGAAATTTTTTAATAATTCGACCAATAGTGCTTTCAGATGGACGATTATGTAAGCCACAATATGCAAGTGATTTTCTAAAAAGTCTTTTCACAGAACGCTGATTTTCATAAAATAATTCAACAATTTAAACGCGTTATTGTACCGTGTACGAAGCCATTTTTATAAATGTCATACATTACACTTTTTAAATGCCCATATACCCAGACAAATTCAGTACGCCATCTATATTTTATACATTCTTAAAAAAAACCGCGCAATTTGAAACACTCTTTATATTCAAAAAACGTTTACTTCATTCAGTAGAGTAAAAATTATCAAACACATTTGTATTTATACGACAATGCGCGTTCTTCATTATTTACTTGCCCATTCCAAGTCACAAGTTAAAAGAAATTTCAGACATAATATTAGCAAAGTATTTACTACTTATATAATGAATAAAGGAATTTGTATTGTTTCCCGTTCTTTATTAATAAGCAAGTAACGACTTTTCTAGTTGCCTATCGGTACGGATTTAGATTTCATGTACACTCCGCGCAACATGAATAGGACCACCCGACTTGTTGCAAGCTTTCGGTGGTTTGAAAAACAATTCATTTACTAAAAATACAATGCAAGTTTGTAATGGTATGATATGGCAAATAATACGCATTATTGCGCAATAGTGCCTAACGTTATGCATTGGGTGACGTAAGTACCACATACATATAAAATGCACCGCGCCGGTTGGATACGACCAGTATTTAATAGTAAGCTACCGGATGAGTGTCGAGTTACAACGTGTATCCGGATAAACAAACATCTGTAATTAAGGGTATTGTGCAACGATGGGACGACAGAAGTGCTTAAGTATGGAAGAAATTGGAAAAATTAAAGCGTTCCATCAAGAAGGGTATTCCTCAAGGGCTACTGTAAAGAAAATAAGTCGATCACACCAGGTTGTGAACAATTTTATTAGGGATCCCGAGAATTATGGAAAACGTTTTAAAGGGCGAACAACATCCGTTACAACTAAGAGAGAACGTCGAGCCATATTACGCGAAGCATCGAATTCGGCATTAACGGCAAGACAAATCGCGAATAACGTTGGAACGAATGCATCGGTAAGAACTGTACAGAAGTTACTGAAGACCTGTCCGCATTTAAAACGTTTGAAAATTAAACGACGGCCTCCTTTAAGGGAATTTCAGCGCACTGCACGTCTTCAGTTTGCTCAAGCAAAAATGGGGTGGACAAGAGAATGGCAAACTGTTATTTTCAGTGACGAGAAGAAGTTTAATTTAGATGGCCCGGATGGGTTTTCTTATTATTTCCACGATTTACGTAAAGATGAAGTGATTCAGTCACGAAAGCGAGCCGATGTTGTTTCAGTCATGGTATGGGGAGCTGTTTCCTATAACGGACCTGTTGATTTAGTAATAGTGAAGGGCAGACAGAATTCGGAAAAGTACGTCCAGCTGCTGCAACAGGTGAAAGACAAATTTTCCAACGTTATGGCAGGCGGACCATTTATTTTCCAACAGGATAATGCCAGTATTCACACCGCGCGCATTGTTCGACGCTGGTTTCAAGAACAAGGCATGGAGGTTCTCGATTGGCCATCGCTCTCCCCCGACCTGAACATCATAGAAAATGTTTGGTGATGGTTGTCGCGTAAATTGTACTCCAATGCTACCCAATTCAGTTGCGCTGACGAACTAGAGCAGGCGCTGAAACGAAGTTGGGCGGAACTTCCCGTTGACTACTTGAGAACCCTGTATAATTCCATTCCATCCCGACTATTTGAGGTTATAAGAAATAATGGCAAAAGTACTCATTATTGAACAATAAAGTATTTTGTTATTGCAAACGAATCTTTTATTTTGTAGATTGGTCGTATTCAAGTGGCGTTTAATTACTCTACTTATTGTCATTAGTAACGTACATTTGCACTGATTTTTACAAAAATTATATTTGGTACCTATATACATCTTTTTATCAACCCTCTTATTTTCGAAAATAACAATTCCAGCGCGCTACCATGTTTATACCAACTACAAATGTCATATATGCAGTTGGTCCTATTCATGTTGCGCGGAGTGTACATATATGGATTGAATTTGCTGCACATGTTGATTTTATTATAGTTTTTCCTTTCTTTTTCAATTTTCTTTCAATTCGTCATTTTTCTTTATATTTATACGCATATAGAACGCTGGCAATAGTATTTAGGCATTAAGGTGATTTAGTCTTTTTGGTTCTCAACAGAGTACGGAGAGTGCTCGAATTAAACTCGCTCGCGAACGAATTCAATTCGAGCGAGTTATATTTTCTATATTAAAAAGAACTATTCTTGAGTTTGTGCTCGCGAGTTAAATAATAAAACTCGCGAGCACAAATTTTAAAACGAACGAATTAAATAAAATTGTGCTCGCGAGCAGAATTTTTTCCTACCCTGGTTCTCAATACTGTATTGTATGGAATGCTATATATTGTAATATACTTTTATTTGTATTAAAATATTATATTATACATAGATGCAAATAAATATATTATTATTATTTTTATTTCTTAAAATTAGGTATTTTATTTATGAACGACTTTCCTATGTTTAACATTGCTAATGTAGACAGTCTTTCTAGACATATGGTATTTCGGAAAAATGATATTGAAAAATATCGTTCGCTCTCTACCGTAATTATCGGCATTTTGCGAAATATAGTTAATGATTTTACAGTTTTCGAAAAGGTTTCAATAAATTTGTTATTAAGAAATTGAAGCATCGATAGAGCTCCGGAACATTCACGAAAAGTAGCACGTTCGTGATTCCTAGTATAGTTTTAATTTCAGATGAATTATACGCAGAAAGTGAGTTCTAACTAATTTTAAAATATTGTCTGGAAACTAATTATTAAACTA
This sequence comes from Dermolepida albohirtum, assembly GCA_031893035.1. Taxonomy (NCBI): domain Eukaryota; kingdom Metazoa; phylum Arthropoda; class Insecta; order Coleoptera; family Scarabaeidae; genus Dermolepida; species Dermolepida albohirtum. The sequence goes on along the minus strand of JAVIWB010006252.1, from coordinate 856,457 downwards.
ATTACTATAAAGAAGCTTAGCGATTATTAAGTGATTGAAACGTAGCAAAAAGGATAACAGGTGGGCTGTAGACCCAAAGCAGTCTTTAAACCACAAATATTTTGTCTAATTCGTTGAACGATCTTACGCATTTAAAATAGTGGGGTCACTGGAGGACACCAGCCTAATCGACTATACATATATATAGATAGAATTTATTAGATACGGGGGACTATCGAAAAATTATATATTTGTTTTTAATTGCTATTTTACATTGAAAATTATTAACTATATATTATATTTTTTGATACGTGTCATATTATTTCAGAAGTGATTGAAAGTTCATTGATCGAATTGAGACGCCATCACTACCATATGCAATTATTTATCTCTTTATTAATAACATTAAAAGATGTTTAAACGGACTACTTAAAGTGAATATTTTATATCCTTTTGTCCTTTGTTTTCCAAGTAAAATGATGGAGGTCTGTAAACATAAAAAAATGTTGAAATAGGATCCATGGCAACAAAAATGTTAAGAAACGCTTCAATACAATATATTTCAGAACAAGTTATTATTAATTATTATCAATTTATTAATTAACATATATTACAAAAAACTAAAAATAAAAACGAACAAGCTCATCTTATATCTAGAATCTTTCTAATATCTTTATTATGCTATGAGGGCGGATCAGTATTTAGTGAGCCAAGAAAACATACTTTCTTCATCATATTCTCTTTTTAACTCTTTACATCTAGTCGATTGATATTCAAGTCTTTTCATTCCAACAGAAAAGTAAGCCCCATTAAATAGTTTTTGATATTGGAACAGAGAAGTGTGAACAAATGTATTGTCGTGAAGAAAAAGCATTAGTTTCTTCTTTAAGTTTGGCCGTTTGCAATCTATTGGATCATGCAATTGACCTAAAAGGGACGCATAGTATTCGCCTGATATCATTCTACATTTTTGATTATAATCGATAAGAAGAATCCAAAAAGTCCTAAAAGGCAATAGCCATAACTTTTCCGGCCAAATGTACGGTCTTTGCCTTCTTCGGAGCAGTTGTGCCTGTCTGGATCTATTGATCCGACTGCTATTTCATTTTGGGTATACAGAATCATATCTTGACTTCGCTACATTAATCATTCGCAGAGTTAAAAATACGGCATCCATCTTATACATAATTTTTTCATACCCAATTCATTATGCAAAATAAAAATTTGATAGATCATTGATTAGAATTTTTTATTCTTATTTTCAATAGTCAAGAAATGACTGCTATAATAGTTTTTGCAGATAACTCGACCATATCATCTTATTTATGAATTAATTCAGTTTTTATAACTGTCATTAATAATAAGTATAGCTTCTTTGAGGTTTCATTATGTATTATGCATGGGAACTACCTCATCGAAGGTATTGTGTCACATGTGAACCTGTCTCTTTCACTCCAGACTGGTAGACCGCCATAATTTTGAGTAATTTTAAAATCTGTAAATAAGAGATTTCTGAGAAGAAGTCGACTGGGTTTCATCTATGTAACATTAGTAGTTAAGAATTTCCGACACTTAAAATATTTGGTCTCTGTCTGTCCGCAAATCAATTACAAGTAAGTTATCCTATTATGGAAAATGTCAAGAAACGAACCCATTGATAATTCTCCTACTTAGATGTATCAAAATTAAATCGTATGACGGCGCACTCTAATTAGAACTCTAATTAGAATATTTTATTTTGTTTACATTTTCATACTATAGCAAAAAATTTCGCAAAAGTGAAACATAAATACTCAGGCTGACCATAAATACTATCAACATTTTAATGGAGTCTAAAAGAAGAATAACTCATCGTACAATGAACTAAAATATATGTATGTGTTCGCGTCCTGCGTCCATTAAGTCCACAAACGACGATTTGATTAATATCTTCGCGAACATATCACCGACAGTGGAGAGGGTACAGGTCAAGGCTACCAAATAGTCAATCATAAACCTTAATAAACTCAGAAACATCGTTTTGGGTGTCAAATTCTCTTAAAACATCTATTACTTCTCACCAAACAAAGAAATTGTCAGAGGCTTCTACAATTTTCAGCAGAGTTTCTTGACACAGCTTAGGGCTATGTTTTCACTCTAATCTTGCAGAAATTAATAAGAGAAAGATACATGAGACAGTCCACTAAACCATTACCGAGGCATCATAAGGCTACCAAACAAGCACCGGCGTATTACATATCTTTAATGATATGTTTATGTTGTTATGAAATTCTCAGAATTTTAGTTTACATCATTTACTTCTGATGTCAAAACGGAAAATGGTTTTTAAAAAAATAATTTATGATGAAAGGGAATATATATATATATTCGATATATTTATTTATGAAATATCGATATATAACAAATTCTGTAAGAATAGTAACCAATAAAAAAATATAGAGAAGTGTTAGTAATTACAGATCCTTCAATATTTAATAAAGTATAAGTTTCTACTATTAAATGAAATTGGATGAGTAGATGACTAAATATAGGATGCAAAAATAAAAATATTCGTAAAATTTCTAACGTTGTTAAAGTATTGCAATATGAGATTTTTATAGCTAAAATGTTGTACACTGCCGATCACAGAAGTTTGGTCAGAGGGAAAAATTAGAAAGAATTAGAAAATACGCTTGAAATGAAATTTCAAAGTTATATATATTATTCCGAATGTATATAAAAAACATAATAGAAAAAGAAAAATAACTCAAAATTAATAATGAAGTAATTAATAAGCTTTTATTTATTTATTATATAATATTCGTCTTTCGCCCTTTGAATTCAGTACTGCCTGAACAACAGGTGGCATTCTTCTAATTAGATTTCAAATTGCTCATTCGAAATATTATTCCATTCGTTTTGGATTATATTACAAAGTTGTTGCTTCGAAGTGGTAGCAATTTTTTAATCCTCCTATCGCGTTCGTCTCACAACAACTCGATGGGATTCAAATCCGAGCTTTGAGGTAGCCACGTCATAATTAACGTTTTCTATCTGATTTTGTACTAACTAATCCTTGCGCATTTTAACAGTGTTTCAGATCATTGTCACGCATAAATGTAAAATTTTTTCCAATTAAGCGCAAACCAGATGGAATTGCAATATTTTCTAAAATTGCAAGATAATGTTTCTTGCGCATTATTCCATCAATTTTCGTCAAATTTTCTGTTTCCTGGACTGAAAAACAATCTCATCTAACCATCGCATAGTTCAAATTTCAATTCGTCAGTCCAAAGAACATTTTTCCACTCTTCTTGTGTCGAATCATTATGTCGTCGTACCCATTCCAACTTTTTTTTGTCGACTTCCTTGCCACAATGGTATACGCATAGCTACACATCTGTGTAGATTGCCCTTTTGCAGGTGATGTTTTGCCGTACTTACTGAAACTATTTCTGGTGTTGTTTTTCTATGATTCTTTTTGCTAATTAGTTGTATTTACTTTTCATCAGTTTCCGTGATAATTCACACGATTTGCATAGCCTTCCGCGTGCAATACAATACGTTATTTTTCAATTCTAATTGGTTTTCTATGCGCCATTACAAATATTAACAATTAAATTATTTTTTATTAATATAACTTTAAGACAGCCCAATGCTAAGTAAAAACACTTGCAAACTAATCACGACATGGTAAGAACAGTACTACTAAATATTATTCTGTATAAAGGTGTCAACAAAAGGATAAATCGTCGGAACAATTACTTATAAATAATAGGAGTGCTTACATCTATAAGGCGCAGGTATACAAAAGATTCAATAATATTATATTTTATTATTATTTTAGATCTACAGCATTATTTAAACATTATATTTTAAATTTGGGTTTAATTTCCTATTATACTTTTCTTTTCCTATGTACAATATCCGATTGGCCAAATTTCAATGCGCGGTAGTGTATACGTTTTATATAAGTTTTTTTCAATATTTCAAATATGTACTAATATACCATATGAACCCGTTTACTTGCTAAATAGTGAGAAATATATGAATCTTTCGACAAAGTAAAAGTTGTCCAACCTTTTTGTTTTAAATTGCGAAAATGTATTCTTATAATAAGGAAATGAAATATGTACGTTGTTGATCATTTTCTGTAAAAGCATTGTAATAACTTTTCTCTTTCATTTATCCCTTTCTATTTTTGAAGGTAGCAATTGAATTTGAAAAATTCGTCATATATTAAAAATTACAGTTTTTCTGTTAATAGTATTTACGTTTATAAAATACTAGTTTGACGTTAATTACGTTTAAAAATATGCTATGCTAAGTATTTATATGTAATCCCTAAAATTAAAAATGAGGTTTAATACATTGATAATGTGTATATTGAAATACGTACAAAATCTGTTATGAAGTGATTAAAATTATTAAATAACTATAACCACTTTAAATTTTATATTATTTTTAAAAAAATATGTATATGTATATATATATATATATATATGTATGTACATAATAAATATTATACGTATTTGGTATGTGTTTATATTTCATTATCCCAACGTTCAACTAATTACATTTAATTGTCTTCAACAAAGTATTTATGAGTATATGTGCCAGCTCATAATGAATGTAAACAAACATTGATCTTTGAAATGAATGTAACGACAAAACTACAAATTCTAAACAATCCCGCTAACTGCCTTCAATTATTGGAATAGTAGACTTGTGTGTGTATGTAAACATGTATAATCTACTATCGTAGTAAAAACGACTGTGTATTGTTTATGATCTTATTGTCACAATGAGTCAACTACGTTTTATGATACAAAATTCATTATAAATTGCGCTTAATGTATGTATAATGAAATCAGTTTGATGTGTTTACTCAAATTTGATATCTCTTTGCTAATTTCACAAAGGAAATTTATATAGAAAATACATACACATACGTGCATTAAAGTAAGAGTATAGAGAAAATCTACTGCTGTTAGTAATCGAAAAGGTAAAAAAAACCTCTTTCTACTAGAATATTCGTATCCTAGATACGATTTCGACAACTAAGTTGTCATCTTCAATAGAAAATAAACGCAATGTTAATAGATTCGCAGTTAAGTTACACAGAAGAAACCTTTTTGATTATTCACTTGACCAGAGTCTACAACGTAATTTGCATTTTTGGTGTATTGCAACAAATTATTTTATTTCACAAATTTGACGTACAATTTTTTTTATGTTACGTTTATGGTATCTGTGGTTCTGTGTAATTATTTTTGCTTATATTACGAGGAGAAATAAAGTTTATAGTTCAATAATTATACAGAAATTAACAAATGAAACTAAAACTACATAATTATATTTTTTAATACAATCTTTTTACTTTCGAATACGCTGTCGATATCTAGTGGCTGCAGATGTATACGAGAATAAATGAATAGCTTCTACAACTTCTTCATTAACGCGAAATTTTATTAGAGTAAAATCCTCTGAGGAACTATCCATTTAAAATTTTGAAACTATCGTACAAGCAGCATCATAAGGGCGTGTGTTATCCTGTGAAAAACAGAGGAATTTCTGGATTCTTGTTTCGTGTGCCATCTTTCATACAGCCTTCTAGCAAGTTGACATAATATTGTAATTATTGTCTGATGTTTTGTCAGAAAATATGTGTAAAATGCCTTTTATATTGCTAAAAAAATGTATCCATAATTTTCTTTTTGTTTTGGAGACCATGAATGTCACTACTGTATCGACGTTCTTTAGCTTGTAGGTGTACCAAATTTTTGTCAGTAGTCATAATAGACTAGAAAGATACATACATATCGTATGAGTAGCGAATGAGTAATGTTCAAGCGAGTTTGCTTGTGCTGGTTTGTTTATTTCAGAACCATACATGTGCATACTTTGCGGAAACTATATTGCTTTTTTGATCATGCTATCTGCACTGCCAACATTAATATTCTATATAAAAATAATATTTGTCACTGTAACACAATCTTGAATAAATGCGTTAACTCTGTCTGTAATTTGTTCTGGAAGTGATATTTTTAGGCTTCGAGAACGCAATTGGTTGCCTGCCGTCTGTGTATCATCTATAGATGCCTACGTTTGACAGCGTTTCCTCACCTAATTGTCTTTTAAGTCTTTCACAAATTTTTTATGGTTTTGCATCTTTATTTTAAGAGATTTAATAGTTGCGTGTTGGTCGATTCTTGTATTTTGGTTTCGCTCATAGTTGAAAACAAATTGGTGTTGACATAGATAACTTATCTACTAACGCTAACACACAAATCATCAACGACTTTCTCGTTTGCTTATTATATTTAACTAATAATTTACATTTGAAGGTATTTTGTGTGGAAGCCTATTGTAAATTTTATTTACATAATTTCTTCTCCAAATGTAAATTTTGAATTGTTTTTATTTATATATGTATATATATATATATATATATATATATATATATATATATTGTATATTCTTTAGATAGGAAATCTGTTCATATCTTGTGACAATTTAACATTTAATCTACTGCGGTTATATTCGGCATTTAAAGTGAACGGATTTTGGCATGAGCATGAATCTTCTCTGGAAAAGTAAATTTTTCCTTTGTCTTTTCGAAGTCATTGACTGACATAACATCACACAAAGTTGCAGATGTATATGGATTCTGTAGTAATGGGAAAGTCAGTTTTTGAAAATGTAATGACTTTGTTATGGTTCTCTGGCGTGGTTTGTGAATTTACATGTTTGATTTCTTGTTTCGTCAGTTTCCCTCATTTCAATTTTTGATTACGTGTCTTTTATTTTGGTTGCGTATTGCTGTTGCTTCGTGTGCATGGTATATATATTTTGTAATACAAAGACAATGCCAACCAAAATAATCAAGTGTTGTGTTGAAGATTGTCATGTCAGTGGTGGATATATATATATATTTAAAATGATTTCTGTTTACAAAATGTGTTTGAAAATGTCATCTAAATTGTAATTAATAATATTATAAACTACTTTACAAAATTTTGGGTGCGCAGCATCATCGATTTCATAACCCGAAGACAGATTTAGAGCGTTTTTACACCTGGCTCTGGATACTAAGTATCAATGCAATATGTTTATTGGATCCTGGGGCTGTATCGAATATTTTATTATTTTTATTTTAGAATATATTTGAATTTAAAAATGTACCTTCCTCTTAGTAGATTCTATACCTTCAACAAGAGCTAATCAGTCTGAAGAAAAAAGTTTCGTAAGAATCTCAGATGAATGAAGGATAGGTAAATTTTATATTTAAATATGAAATACGAAGTTTTGGTTAACAAAATTTTAAAAATTAAGATGAGTTTAATTTATTTACACATTTTTATAAGTTAAAAGGTTAATTATCTATTCAAGTAATGTATATGTTGAATATTTTTATTGTAATGTTTTCAAAAAACTACCGCTTTTATCATAAGCGCTAATTTTAAAGAATGTAATGTAAATAATTCAATTTCCTATTTTACAGACGATAACTACTTAGATACATCTTCTACAGATATCGCTGCTTCTAGCCCTTCATCTAAAGAAAGTACACCACAACGAATATCAGGTAAATATTACATAAGTATGAAATATTATTACATGAAATACAGGTAAAATAAGCAAAATTCAATAAACATACTTTTTTCTACAATTCGTTTATAATATTTGCCGAACAAGAAAATAACATCCGCTAAAGAATAGAGGTAAATTTTATGGGGCTATCGTTGATTAACTTGAGTCACTTAAGGTTGATACATAAGCCTTTCAACAATAATTTTCGTATTCTGAATACGTATTTCGACAACTAAGTTGTCATCGTCTGCAGATAATTAAATTAATTATAGTCGCCCATGGGAACCATGACAAAATTCGCACGAAACAAATTCCGTATACGATCTGTACCGGTGAAAGCCATAACGCACATTATTTGCGTTGTGACTTTCAACGGTACAGATCGTATACTTAATTTGTTTTGTACGGATTTTGCCGTAGTTTCCAGGGGCGACAGTGTTTAATTATTTGCAGATGATGACATCTTGTCGAAATACGTATGCAGAATACGAAAATTATAGTGAAAAGGAGTTATATACGTGTATCAACCTCAAGTGTTTAAAGAATACAGGTATGTATTTTGTAAAATATAAAAGAAAGACAGCATTGATAACAAATAAAGCTTCTGTTTATTGTTAAACTCTAAATTTTTCTACTGTACAAATTATATGATACTATAAATCTCATTTCTAATTTTTGGATAATAGACAAAGAACAACTCTTATAAAGTGTGTCTGTAACACGAGAGAAACACTTATCTCCAAAATCTAAAAAAAATTATAAAGCAGCCCTACGATGGAAAAAAAAACTGCAATTCGATATCGAAGAAAAACATCTTCCTTAAAAGAGTGTTTTCTAATATATAGAAATATATTAAAACAAGTACGTGGGATTTTTGTTAACCAAGGTTAACACTTGAAATGAAATGTCTGCACAGTAAAATTACATTTAAAACTAATAAACAATTTAAATCAAGTACCTGGGATGTCTTTCAAGTTTTGTGTAGTGTAACATAGAGGGCGCCACTAATCAAATATCAGTATTAAAAATTAACCTCCATCTTTAATTAACCTAAATCCAAAGCTTCAGTGCGATACTTGTAGTGTTGTAGTTACAACGAACTGTCAAAAGTTAGTTGAAAATGCAATTAAACCGAGAATAATTTCGCAGAATAATTTTTTATAATCTTCGAAGACAATTATCTCAACAAGAATGCCTTGCCGAGTTGGTTTCTGTTTTCAGCAATGAAGCACCACATCAGTTAACAATTTCTTGTTGGTATGGAGAATTCAAACGTGGACGGATTAGTTTCAGCGACGATCCAAGAGCAGGTTTACCGAAGACGGCAGTCATTTAGAAAAACGTCGATGCTATGCGCAAGATCATCAACGAAGATTGACATGTGACATATCGCCAGATTGCAGCATTATTGGGAATTTCAAACACAATAATTCAAAAAATTTTGCATAAACAATTGTGTGTAAAAAATTACTTTTCCGTTGCTTACCGCACTTGTTGACCGAAGACCATAAAGCAGCTAGGGAGAATTGGTGTCAAAAAACTCTAGTTCACTTCATCGCCGGGCACTCTAAAAATGTGTACAACATTGTCAATGGTAATGGATCTTGGATTAAACTCTTACGAGCTAGAAAATAAGCGCCAGTTGTCTGTTAGGGTATTCCAAGGTGAAGAAAAGGCGACAAAAATCATCCGTTCTCGAAGTGTCTCCAAAAAGATAGTGCCGACACTTGTCTCGAAAGCAGGCCATGTGGCAACAATTCCTCTACAAGATCAACGAACTGTTACTGCGGATTGGTAGACAACCATTTGTTTGCCGCAAGTCATGGCTGAGCTTCGAAAAACTATCCCGGAACGACGAAATAATCATCCTCCACCAGGACAATGCAAGTTCGCGCACAGCACGCAAGAATCATCCTCCGTACAGTCCGGACCTAAGTCCCAACGATTTTTTTTACCTTTCCAAAAATCAAGAACGAACTCCGTGGTCAAAGGTTCCAGTCGTCAGAAGGAGCAGTCAATGCTTCCAAAAACGCAATTTTAACTGTACCAACAAACGAGTGGAACAATTGCTTCCAGAGTTGGTTCGAGCGCATGCAAAAGTGCATTAATCTACGTGGAGAATACTTCGAAAAACAATTAAGTCTTTAATGTTTTATTCCAGTTTTATATGCAAAACTTAAAAGACAACCCAGATAATGTGATGCAAATGTTAGCTCAAAAGTATTGTCGTTTAAAAAATAAAAACAGATAACATGTTAAAATATAAATTGTGTATTATGTGATTACGAATACTGCGGACTATTCGATCGAGGTTTTCCTGTGAATATTTCCGTGTATGTCTTCCTAATTATACTTATGGTCTTTGTATACAGGTGAGTTTGTTATAACGCACTGTTCTATAAGCCGGTATATGTGTATATAATTAGTGTTATTAAAATAATAGCTGGAAATAAATAATTTAAACATCGTAAATATAGAAACTAACAAAACTAAAGATAATGAGTTCTATGTATATTTTCATTTTATATTTGAAACAAGAATTTATTTTATATGTAATAAATCTCAATTTCTACTGTGATACATTTTTAGCGTTAAATAAACCAACATAAAAATAGAGATTCTTATTATTAAACGTGTGGTTCCATATGTTCGCGCCAAAAAAATTTTTCTAATAGATTGAATAACGCGAAAAGCAATGTACCACTTAAATTAAAGAAAATACACCTAGATTAAGTTCTGTTTAAAAGAAATTTTTTGTACACAACTGCACATGCTATTGTACTTTTGTAACAAAAATAATTTTCATTAAAAAAATTATAAATTAAATGCTGTGATTGTAAAATTTGCGTGTATTGCAATACGTTCACTTCAGCATCTTATATACTGTGTTCTCTCAAGCGGAAGTTAACTTAATTATATACAAATTTTCGGATATTGTGCGGAAATAAACAAGAAAAGTTAGTATTTTTAACTTATTTTGGTTTAATTCTTTTTCCAAGATTCTGTTTTTTATAGGGATATTCAAAATTTTCGATATCAGTTGTATGTACGAGGGAGCGTTTTTATATTCGCGGAATGAGCGGGTTGTAGAGGGGTGAGTAGGCGCATTGGGGGCGTGGCCTGTACAGCGACTCATGATTAGTATAAATACGAAGTTTCATTGTTATTAGACAGTTAGTCTTTGAGCTATCGTCAACCAAGTAACATAATCAGGAGTGAAAAGTGAAATATGGAAAAAATCGAATATCGTGCCGTTATAAAGTTCCTCACCAGGCAAGGAAAATCAGTCGCGACCATAATGAAATGAGATGTCATTGGTTTAAAAAAAACCATGGTGTACAAGTGGCATAGTTTATAAACAAGGAAGGGAATCTCTTGAAGACGACCCGAGGCCGGGCAGGAGCATTGCCACGCCAGCACTTATCCAAAAAGTTGAACAAATTGTATTCGAAGATGCTCGACTAAAGAAGAAACAACTCGCAGAAATGTTTGGAGTATCCGATACAACAATTTTTAAAATCCTACACGATATCTCGGCATGTTAAGGTCAGCGCAAGATCTCTCACGCCGCCGCAAAAACAACAGCGCGTAAGTTTCGCGTGCATTTTTGGACCTTAATTATTGATAATTGTTACAAAAACTTTTCATCATTATGAACCTGAGTCCATTGCAGTGGCATAAAAAGGGCAAATAAGAAATTTAAAGTGTCACAATCAGCTGGGAAACTCATGGCAACGGTATTTTGGGACTCGGAAGGAATATTGTTGATTGATTATAAAGATAAATACAAGACAATATTAGAGCGACTAAAAGAAGCCCGTCCACAAGAGCCGCGTTGCGTTAGCTGCCCTGCATAAGGTGGGCTTCGAAATTGTGAATCACCCACCCTACAGCCCAGACCTGGCCCCGAGTGATTATTACCTGTTTCCGAAAATGAAAAAAGAGCTGCGGGGTAAAAAATTTACTGCCGATGATGAAGTCAAGGAAGCAGTTTCGGCGTATTTTGCAGATAAATAGAAATCATTTTTTTATGAGGGTATAAATAAATTAATTGAAAGATGTGAAAAATGTATCCGTCTTGCAGATGAATATATTAAAAAAGAAAAATAATTTGGTTTTTTTATTTCCACCCCTTGTCCCCCATTCCGCGAATATAAAAACGCTCCCTCGTATTTTTCTACATACCGACCATTCGCTTGACTATTTTCTTTACCAAAAACGTTATTTTTTTACTAAAAAAGTCATTTTTTTCAATTTTTCCTTTCCTATTACATTTCCGTGTGAAAAATGCAATACTAATCAATGAAATAATCATAACATTTTATGAAAAATAAGAGAACCGGGATAACGCGCTCTTTCGTACATTATCTTCCACTTATTTATTTAGTTGCTAATTCAAAAATACAAACATTTGATGCTATTTAATTATTATTTTATTCATTTTCGAATTATTACTAATTTCATTTAACATACACACAAGAAAAGTTAAAACTATTTTAAAATGTATACTTGTAAGACTATTACATTATTTTTCCTTGGTAAATAAAAACAGAAAATGTTGTTCAGCATACCGTGAGGATACGTAACGTAAACGTATTAATTGTAATGTGACCGTCCAGTAGGTTTCCAGACCAGGAGTTATTGGCGCCAGGGACTATTAGACATACTGATCGGCAATATTTAGCGATTTAAAGCCAGTACGTGCGTAAAATACAAAATAGCGTTTAACATGGGAATTGCTCGTATATTATCAACCGTTTGACTGATTGACTGTTAGACGTTAATTACAAGAGTCGTTTATTGCCAACATAGTCAGTGCAGTATCACAATTTAAGATAACTAAAGTAAATTCCATCAATGAAATAAAATAATATAAAATAAAACGAAGATTTTCTGGACTCTGAACATCTTTCAGTAGGAGTGTGTTATTCCGGTTTTATTTGTATGAAATAATAATAATAAAATAATCTTTATTGATTTGTGTTTCTGTAGTTACATAAACATATAATAAGAGAGTATTTTCGCTAGGGTTACGAATTAAAAGAAACGAATTCTTATATTTGTACAGAATATTTCAACGTAATTTATGTTATTATATTTGAAAATTTCTCAGGTGCAAATCGCCCACATAATTTCACGACAAAAGTTCGTCCAGGTGAAGAGGTAAAAGCGTTGAAGTAAGAACTCCTAATCTTCTGAAATATTGCTTTAGTTTCGACCAGTATCCCTCAACCATATTAGTATAAACCCTTGATATTGCAACCACAAAATGTCTTGAATTATTCACTGTTTTGTAGGTGAATAGGGAGCTAATCCGAGCATATATTGGTGCCTGGTTCCACATGTTTAATGATACTGTTCAATAGAGCAATTGCATTCCTATCAAGAATAAACAAAATAATGCTATGTTTTCGGTCCACTGCTGATACTTTACCATTCGTCCGACGTTGTACTTATGTTTTCTCGCTACGCTTTCGTCAGTCTGTACAATACATCTAATTTCAGCAATTATTGAAAGCTTTTAGTATTCTATTAATGTCCACGAACAAATTTCTTTTAAATAATAATAATAATATTGGTATACGGTCTGGTGTGCTATTATTGAACAATTTAGTCTACAACCTCTTCTGCCAATTTCTGCTATTTTTCGAAATTAATCAACCAGTTCTAGCAGTTTCTCCATTATTCCTTTGCTGTCCATATTAATCATCCTTACTAAATCTTGAGGGCTTCTTATATCCAACCTGTCTGTACTATTGGTTTACGAGCGACAGCTACTCCTTGCACATATCGATATAATGCGAATACATGTCCTACTACTACCCACATTCTTTACAATTCACATATTTTTAATGTATTTTGGTTTAATTCTTCTGCAAGATACTGTTTTTTATAGTAACATTATAGAAAGGGTACTAGGAAAGTTTTGCAATACAGCTTTGTTTATTTGATTTTTTCAAAGTAATTTCTTCTACACTCAATACACCTCTCCATCCTCCGAAACCAATCTTTAAACCAGTTCTGCCAAGTTTTCCTAGGGAGTAAAGCACACTCGTTGTCCCAAGCCCGCAGAAGGTCCTCATTACTAGAAAACCGCCTCCCTTTTAGCTTCATTTTCACATACGGGAACAGTGAAAAGTCGCAGGGAGCAAGATCTGGACTGTAGGAGAGTGCTCGAGAAGTTTCAATCCTGTCGTGGTCAAATATTCGGTGCAGGCTTTGGCGCAGTGAGCTTAAAATGACGCGTTCCACAATTCCACTCGATTTGAAAAATACAGCTATCATTTTCTTCTTTACAGATCGGGATTTTCTGACTACGGGTGTATCCTCATCATCAAAGACCCAGACTTTGTTTTCAGCTTTGGTCGGCACATCGTAATAGTACAGCCAACGATTCATATACCGAGATTGTCCCTTATTAAACTTTTTTAGCATCTACTGGCACCGAGTCACACGTCGTGTCATCTGCTCTTCAGTCAGTCGATGCGGCACCTAGAGAGAACAAAGTTTCTTCATGTGTAAATAATCATGCAGAATCGAACGAATTGCTGGTGCATTAATCCTGAAGTACCCTCTATCTGTTGGTAAGTCACTCGCCTGTCCCCGCGAAGCATTTTCCTCACAGTTTTTCACAGTTTCCTCAACGTTTTCCTCCGTAACTGACATTCGTGGCCTTCTCTATACCACCTAAATATCGTTGTGCGATGTGAACAAACATCACCTAGTGCAAGAGTCATTTCTTCGAAGCACTGGTCTATGTTTAAACCACGCACGAAATTATAACGCAAAACTGCCCGTCTCTCATTTCGTGACCACGATACCATCGCAAGCACTTTACACTCTCACTGCTACTGAATAACTGAGCCCATCGACATAGCGCGGCGGCTGCTATGCACGTATGAACATGAACATGCAACAGTAAGCAGCTTCCTACGATTCATTGTTGCGTCATATTGCAAAGCTTTCCTAGTACCCTTTGTAAATTTTCTATACTAGACTGACGTATTTTTCTACATACCGACCATTCCCTTTACTATTTTCTTTACTTAAAAGCTGGTTTTTCCATTTTCCTTCCTTATTACACTTCCATGTGAAAAATGCAATACTAACCAATGAAAAAATTATATTTCATGTAAAATAAGAGAACCGGGATAACGTACTCTTTCCCACTTTATTTTCCACCTATTTATCTAGTTGTTAATTCAGAAATAAAAATATTTGATGCTATTTAATTATAATTATTATTTTATTAATTTTCGAATTATTACTAATTTCATTTAACATACATACAAGAAAAGTTAAAACTGTTTATTTAAAAATGTATACTTGTAAGACTATTACGTTATTTTATTAATAATAATTATTACTTTATTAATTTTCGAATTATTACTAAATTCATTTGACATACATACATCTCAATGAAGATTAGAGCAATGCCTTTCATATTGCCGCATATTTTAAATTGAATAGTTTTAAGCATTACTTCTTCAATAAAATGTCTTAATTTTATAATTAATTCAAAATTTACAATTTGAAATTGGCTAAGTTCATTAGATATATGTGAACTATTTCCTTAAAATTGATAAAAATCAAAAGTGATCTTAACATTTAATTGAATGTGCTTGAAGCTAGTTTAACCATGTTTCTCATTATGTTTTTCATATTAAAAATTGAACTTTATTGTAATAATTTTTTACACAACAGCATTAACTATTTACAATTTTAATAAAAAATTATAACATATATTAAAATGGAATAAGGTATTAAAAGAAAAGCTTGATTATAGACCAAGATGTCATTCATATACGTCGCTTGCTTTAAAACTTTCGCGGCTCAGCTACTTCCTGTAAGGTGGTGCTGTCGGAAATATTTTTGTCGTATTCTCTGAGATTTTTCAGTTCGAATAGCATTTACAGTATATGCTGTTGTGTCATTTTAGTAATTTTTTAAATAAAGTGAGTTTTGTGAAAAATGGAATTAACGCGCTAAAATTTTCAAGCCATGATTTTCTACGATTTCAAAGACACTCGGCAAGAGTGTTTTAAAAAAACTAAAGAACACTGGGCCTAATGTTTTAAGAACTGGTTCCAGCAAATGCAGAAGTGCATAGGTCATAAGGCGAATATTTTGAAAAACAATATATAAAATTGATTAAAATAATTGATTTTTTCTGTATTACCGCAATATTTTCAAAGCAACCTACATACGTGTATTATCATTCAAGAAAAACGAAGCAAAAGAGAAAGGAAAAACGAAAATACTTTTTGAACCTTTGATCTGAAAACATACGAATTAATGTTAAATATGTAAATGTCCACATAACATGTATTCATTCTATAACAAATTGAGAATGATGAATGTGAAAAAGGAATCATTCTATTATTAATAACACCCTATCAACTACATATGTTTCATCGAATGCACGAATCGTCAGGTTCGATTTGTGTTATTAATGAACGATTCCTTCAGCATATCATTTCGCAGAAAATAATGAATAATATCATATCTCCCTCTCTCGCAATAGGTATTGACATAAGGCGAATATTTCCAGTGTGTAATAAACAATATATAAAATTTAAAAAGGAATCATATTATTAATAACACCCTATCAACTACATATGTTTCATCGAATTTATTGGTCTATGATATTATTCATTATTTTCTGTATCGAAATGATATGATAAACACTCTGAAGGAATCGTTCATTAATAACACAAATCAACCTGACGATATTCGATGAAACATATGTAGTTGATAGGGTGTTATTAATAATAGAATGATTCCTTTTTAACATTCTTTAATTGGCATAAAGCCTAGACGTAAGTTTCTGTCTATTACACACTGGAAACGTAGTTTCCGATCTATGTGAGATAAAGCGTTCTTGCTTTGTCGGTCAATACATTTATGTATTGGTCGAGAGAGGGAGATATGATATTATTCATTATTTTCTGTATCGAAATGATATGATAAACACTCTGAAGGAATTGTTCATTAATAATACAAATCAACCTGACGATTCGTGCATTCGATGAAACATATGTAGTTGATAGGGTGTTATTAATAATAGAATGATTCCTTTTTAACATTCTTTAATTGGCATAAAGCCTAGACGAAAGTTTCTGTCTATTACACACTGGAAACGTAGTTTCCGATCTATGTGAGATAGAAGCGTTCTTGCTTTGTCGGTCAATACATTTATGTATTGGTCGAGAGAGGGAGATATGATATTATTCATTATTTTCTGTATCGAAATGATATGATAAACACTCTGAAGGAATCGTTCATTAATAACACAAATCAACCTGACGATTCGTGCATTCGATGAAACATATGTAGTTGATAGGGTGTTATTAATAATAGAATGACTCCTTTTTAACATTCTTTAATTGGCATAAAGCCTAGACGAAAGTTTCTGTCTATTACACACTGGAAACGTAGTTTCCGATCTATGTGAGATAGAAGCGTTCTTGCTTTGTCGGTCAATACATTTATGTATTGGTCGAGAGAGGGAGATATGATATTATTCATGAGAATGATGAGTATTCGTAAAAGAGAAAAGATTCCAATGTAATGAGATAAGTTGAGAAATGCAAAATGAAAATTGGTCTTAATAAGCTTGAATCCTAAATGTGGCTACTTAAAACTTTATAAAGAAATATTAATTTAAGGCAGCTCCCTACGATTAAACAGAGATACTAAATTTTCTCGAAAGGTCATCGTATACATATATCATTGTGAGACAGATAATTACTATATTCTTTTGAATGCTCTGAATTATATCCATATATTTAATCATTCAATAGAACAAAAATCAAATTTATTGCGTATCATACAAACTGATTAGAACAGCCTTACTCAGTTAACGTGCATTTCTAGTGAGAAATGCAAGCAAGGGTGATATTGGGTGATATTATTTCTGTTATATTTAAACCGGTCAATTTTTATCGGCGCGACAGGATAGGATACGATGTAGTAAGTGAGCGGAACGATCGGCCTTGGATAGGTCACCGTAAATATTTGGTATGTATTTATTACAAACCTCGTGTGCAGACAAATGTGACCGCTCGAGTTATATACTCTTCATTATTATTAACCATACCTTTCATGTAGTAAAATATAAGTTTTTTTTCAATCGAAGACATGGGCACCTTTTTCTTATAGCTAATTCAGACAAAAATTGTAGCTCATATTCTGTGATGATTATAAAAAAAGATTTAGCAAAACCAACACCATTGTAGATTATATTTCGAAAAATGATTAAGAACGATTCCTTGCTATAAACATACCTGTGAATGCAATCTGTCCCAAATACAAGAAAACATATATTGATTAGCCAGTATTAGAAAGTACAATGACCTTATCCAATGTACACGTCAAACTATCAATTTGATTGACTCTAAATCTTCTAGAATAAATAAAGTAAGAAAATTTTCGAAGATATGTTTAGCATTTCATCTCCACTCAAAATTCATAGTACGCTAGAATTTTGGGTGTACCAATTTTTTCCGAGAAATCCAAATAATTTTCGACTGAAAATTCAGTTGGCTTTCTTGCACATCAAAAACAATTCATTATTTGTTATTAACAAAAAGAATTAACCCGTCCTATTGGACTATATTGGATTATTATATCGCTACGTTAACTCAGGATATATTGAATTGAAACGGGGTATAATTCCTGACTATTCCACCCTGTAACTACTACCCGTATGGACAAATAAAACAAGTTCTAGAATGAATAAAATTTGAAAAAGATGTCGCAAATGCATTAAGTCAGAGAGAAGATGTATTGCATATTAGCTGTATGATTTAATTAATCTTTTATCGCATGAACACTCCTCATGGTTTAATTTCATCTATGACAAATAGATACGAATATGAAGAAGTAACATAAAAGAAATGTAATAAATAATACATGAAAAAATGTAAGCGAGTTATATCTCGTAAAGGATAATGTTGCAAAACCAGTGTTTGGGTATCAAGAGTATCATATGTTAGAATTGGCACCCCTATCCACGTTGGATTATGAATTGAATTGTATTTGATGCTTCATCGAAAACACTTGCGATTTTCAGAAATTTTGTTATGTTTCATTAACAATACCTAAATAAGTATTATAGTTTTTATAACTTGAATTGTAAATTAGAGGAATATTTTATAAATTCGAATATACATTTTATTTTTTCTTTTAGTTCAAACTTCGAAAGAAAAATGTTTCTTTAAGGAAAATAATATAACAATATGTGTCTGATGGTTAACAAATTCTGTATATAATTGTAAGTATAATTTAATAGTTAACATTCATTGAATAAACTCATTGAGCCTTTTAATATTGGCGTTATCCATAGATATTTTCTATCCCATTACGTTTTGCACTCATACGACTGCGTCATATATTGAATAACAAGGAATCGAAATCTAACCTATAATTTGGTTTTCTTCGCATTCTTATCTGCTAATTTTTTTTGTGCAACACAAAGGCGAAACGATTTTTGTTGTGTATTAGCAGTTACTAAACAAATGTAGTAATCGGCATAAAAACTCTTTCACATATACTAAAGGAACCTATCCCGGGTATAATTTTCTTCACAATAAATAAAATTTTAAATAAGAAACATTATACAAACTGTTCGATAAAAAGGGCCTAGTACTATAGCAGCTTAATTTGCAGTTTTATCTTAGACAAAGTACATATATTATCAAATTACTACAATTTGATGGAATTGAATTTTTGTTTTATAACGTCATTAGAAACATTACTATTGTACGCAATTTCGCTAACAGGGGTATCTGGAAATTCTTGAACGAGTAGAATATTAAGCTCAAGATTTCCGTTTTGTACATTTTCGTATTTATAAATGATAAATGATTTAGTACAACATAACCGACTTCTGTTAAATTTTCAGATCATTTCTATTAGGGTAGCGATTTCGATACAAACAGTGTGACTGCCAATTTTTTTTCTGTATTCAAAATAAACTTGAAGCACGCCTGACTTATATGCTTCAAGCGAATTTAAAATATTCATATTTCGTGCGAATTTACAATGGTGCACTGAATTTGTCTGGGTATGCGGGCATTTAAAAAGTGTGATGTATGACATTTATAAAAATGGCTTCCTACACGGTACAACAACGGGTTCAAATTGTTGAATTATTTTATGAAAGTCAGCGTTCTGTGAAAAGAGTTTTTAGAAAATTACGTGAACTTTATGGTTTACATAATCGTCCATCTGAAAGCATTATTGGTCGAATTATTAAAAAATTTCTAGAGACCGGTTCCGTGGAAGATTAAAAAAGTGAAAAATACAGTCGTAGTGGTCGTTCACAAGAAAATATTTGTTTGGTTCGTGAAAGTGTTGTTGAAGATCCTGAAATGTCCATTAGACGACGTTCACAACAATTTGGACTTAGTGGATCAACAAATGGCGTATTTTACACAAGGGTATAGCTCTGAAGGCATATAAGGTTCAAATAACACAGGAACTGAAGCCATTAAATCATTTAAAACGTCTTTCATTTGTCAATTTAATCAATGAACAACCAGCTGATTTTTCTCAAAAAATAATTCTTTCCGATGAGGCACATTTTGAACTTGGTGGCTATGTTAATAAACAAAATTGCCGTATCTGGGGTGAAGAAAATCAACGAATTATTCATGAGAAATTTATGCATTCTAAACGAGTTACTGTTTGGTGTGCATTATGATCAGGTGGTGTAATTGGACCTTACTTCTTTGAAAATGCTGCTGGTGAAGCTGTAACTGTCAATGGTGATCGATGTCGTCGGATGATAACCGAATTTTTGTGGCCTGAATTAATGAATATTGATCTAGAGGATATGTGGTTTCAACATGATGGCGCTACACCTCACTTTGTACACGAATCAACTGATTTATTGAGAGAAAAATTTCCTGGACGTGTAATCTCAAGAAACGGTGATGTTAATTGGCCACCAAGATCATGTGATTTGACACCGTTGAATATTTTCTTTGGTGTTATGTGAAAAGTCAGGTTTATAAAAACAATCCACAATCAATTCCTGCTTCGAAAGATAAAATTATTCGTGTCATTGGTGAGATAGAGCCTCAATTATGTCAAAATTTAATTGAAAATTTTGACAAAAGAGTGAACGTCTGTGGAGCTGTAAGAGGAGGCCATTTGGCAGATATTATTTTTCGCATATATGTAAATGTCATAACTAATACTTTAATTATCAATGAAAGTTTCTGGAACTGAATGCAAATTATGTGTTTTATTTATTCTTTAAAAAAAACCGAAAAATTTGAAACAGCCTTTATATATACTTTATTTGCGATAAAACTGCAAATATAGCTTCTACAGCAACGAGCCTTGTTTCTCAAACAATCTGTATATACTGTAATCTACTGCAATTGTAAGTTTAATTGTAATTATTAGGTACTGTTTATTTTATGAATGTAAATTCAAAAAAATGTACAAGAATAAAGATTATATTTGGTAAATAAATAACCACTAAGGTCGAATCGATATTGCTAACGCCGTTTGGAAGTGACGTCAGCAGGATATATGTATATATACTTTAACTCTGTATTTCATTTAGCAAATTAATCGCTCGAAAATTTTGCGTACATTTCATATAACTTGGTTCATATTATTTTATTGTTCCTATTGGAAACAACTATATGTATAATTTTGATGTATCATGTACACATTTGGACACTCAATTGACAAATTATGTATTTGAAATTTTTGTATTACCCACAATGATTTAGTACATATTTACACCTTATTTTTCTATATAGTCACATATTGTTAATGCCGTTTGATTCTTTCATAATTACAATGTTAACAAAAATCACTGTTATAGAATTCTGAATTTACAGGATTTTTTCTCAGTTTAATAAGCATGAGAATCTGAGCTACTTTCCACTGGTTAGGGAAGCATTTCATCACTAATGCTGTATTAAAGATGTATGTAGTAGCTCTTATACATTTTTCACAGAGTCCACCTAACAATTTCCATGTAGAAAATTCACTTCGATAATTATTCATGGTATTTGAGAATCTCAATCAGTATTGGAAGAAAAACAGTGTTGTTCACAACTATAATTTTTCGAACATTGCACAGAAGAGCTACAGCAAATCATTAAGACATAAATTAGGGTTTAAGAGCAAACTCAACTGCTCAACAACGTTTCTCGTTATTTAGCAAGCGTTTAACAAAGTTTGACGCAAAGGACTACTGCAAAATGTAATCCAAGCTATTATATCAGCTACACAAAATAAGTCTTTCCTATCTATATATTCTATAATCTATATATTACTACGTAAAATATTGATACATATAAATATCGTATTTTATTAAAACTTTGCAACGACTTTAAAATAATCAATAAAATTAATATTGTTTCGAACAATCAGAGAATTGACGTCAAGGAAATATCAGGTTGTTACAAATGTAATGTCCGTTTTTTCCTTCAGTCTGAACTGAATCGCACCTGTGTGAAGACGTGTCTGTTTTTGGTGAAAATTATTATTGTATTTGTAGAAAAGGGTATTTATTTTGGAGTGTGTACCTGTTTCATTTCTTGGAAAGATTAATACATCTGTCCTTGTCTCGCCTGTGGAAATGCTGTCGGCAAGAGATATTCGGGCAATTTACCTCTTTCAATTTAAAAAGTAATTAAATGCAGCTGCAGCAACGCGAGAAATTAATCAGACGTTCGGTGAAACCACGTGTAATGAACGCACATTACGGCGAGGGTTTAAAAAATTCAGCGAGGGAAATTTTGATTTGGAAAATGAGCCTCGCGGATATGCGCGTAGCACCGTTAATGACGACGAGCTGCGTGTAGAAGTTGAAAGTAATCCGTCGACAACAGTGCGTAGCCTTGCAGAAACATTTCAAGTGTCCATTGCTACCATTAGTCGTCACCTTTCTTCGATTGGCAAAGTGAAGAAACTCGATCGATGGATGCCGCACCAATTAACGGAAGCCAATAAGCTCCGTCGATTAGAGGTGGCTACCTCTTTGGCTAATCGACAGAAAGTTGAACCGTTTCTTCATCGAGTGGTAACGTGTGACGAAAAGTGGATACTTTATGATAATCGAAGACAGTCAGGACAATGGTCAGATCGAGGTGAAGCACCAAGACAGCATGCACGAGCATCACTTCACCCGCGAAAGATTATGTTGACTGTATGGTGGACCAGTAAGGGTATTATTCACTATCCATTTGTGCAACCTGGTGAAGCCATCACGGCAACGTCCTATTGTGCCGAACTGGAAACTATGCATGGAAAATTGAGCCGCTTGCAGCCCTCACTAGTCAATAGACATGGACCCATACTTCTTCATGATTTTCATTTTTTCCGAAGTTTAGACAACCACTTAAAAAATAGGGACTTCCCTGACCGGGAGTCTGTAATAGCAGTGTTTGAGCAATATGTGAGCCGTCAAAACCTAGATTTCTTTTCAAAGGGAATTTTTCAGCTTCCAGGCCGTTGGCAACAAACTATTGATGCAAATGGAGACTATTTTGCAGAATAAATATTTATATTTTTTAAATTTAGACTTTTTTTTATTCCTTACAAAATCGGACATTTCATATGTAACAATCTGATAGTAATCATAACTGACTGAATGTATACATCTTATTATACACGCAAAATTGGGCATATCCAAGCTGTGAGTGTAGGGTAAGTCTTACGAACCTTGATTGTAATAAGAAAAAAGGGGACATAGTGACACTTTATATAGACCTCTTATTGAACCAATGGTTCAATTCTGATGATTTTTGGGACAGATCATTACAAAAATGGCATAATAGCACTTCAACATCACTCATCCAAATACGTTGAATTTGAAGAGGAATATTGTTAAAAAATTATAAGAAACTTAATGACTTAACTTATTTGTTGCATTTAGTTTCCCTTTCCGTCAAATCATCCTCGTATGTACATTCACAGTATCCTATTGGTGATCATGCTTTTTGGGGTTTTTTATTGGAAATACAAACTTAGTTTATTGTTTATTTATTGTTGTGTCTTAGTGTGTATTAACTAATGTATATGTATACCTACAAAATGTTTATAATTTAAGGTTAATTCCACATTTTTAATTGGCAAAGTTGACTGTTTCTATTGCGACTTGTCTTTTTGTCTCTTTGAAAGTTGTCAAAATTGAAAGCGTCTCGCATTTTTGTTTGATAATTAAACTTTTGTTAAAGTTCTCCATTATAAATATATATACGAATACCCAAGACCGATATGCATTTTATGTATGGACTTGCCAATGAGAATTCGTTAGATACTAGTCAATTGTACAGTAAACGATTTCCCAATCGTAGAAAAACCTTCCAAAATATTCAACAACGTCTTCATGAAATAGGCATATTTGCACGTAATGAAGGACCAGAAAAGTCAAACACACCAATAACAGTAGAAAATATGCTAAACATAATAAAGATGCAGGTCTTCTACAAGGAAAACAGAAAATATTTTGAATGTAATTGCAGTATTTGAAAATTTTTGAAGCAGTGATTCCTTTATGACACATTCAATGTACTCAAGCATTAAATTCACTGATTTTCTTGTATTGAACATAGTTATTGGCTTCTGCAAAAATTGATTCAAACCTCTCAACGACTAACACTGATTCTTTTTTTCGTGAAGCACATTTTTCAAGAAATGTAGCCAAAATTTCCATAATAACCATGTGCAGGGTGATGAATACGGTAATAGAAGTTAATTTTCGTTAAAAATTTAGGTTGGAATTGTGGGTGATTGATTAATTGGACTGATATTTTTTACTTTCGACCAGGAAGACTTACCGTGAGGTGTATTTTTTGAAATAATTATTACCTGGGTTTTGAGATAATTTATTACTCGCAACAAAAACTGTAAAGAGTTTATACATGATGTTGTACTGGAACATTTTAGTTGTTGCTCAGAAGCTTTTAAACAAAACATATGAAGATCGTTGGATTGATAGAAATGATCCTCACTTATGGCATGCTCGATTCCCAAATTTAAAACACTTAGATTTTTGCCTATGGAACCATTGGAAGACTTTAATATACACTACTCCTGTGGAGAATTAAGCTTTGAAAAATTAGATGATTGATGGGTGTAATGTAATAAGAGACTACCCTAGTGTTTTTGAAAAAGTTCGATAGTCAAAGCCACGGACAAAAATATCTTAATATAGCCCAAGAAATATGTTTCTGAGTTTTCGAGGCATGTTTAGTAATGCCTCGAAAACTCAGAAATTTATTTCTTGGGCTATATTAAGATATCGAGTTATGATGGTCATTATTAATTAAATAAATCATTTTCGCTCTGGTTGTTTCTATTATATTATAAGAAAATTTAATTTGCAATAATTTTTTAATATGTGTATGACGGAAATTGTTTGTAGATCTAATTGGAATTCATGCACGCTTAAGATATTACAAATTAATAAAATGAAAACGGTAATTGTCATCCAATTGGCAAAAATTTTTAGATCATATGACGGAAATTGTTTGTAGATCTAATTGGAATTCATGCACGCTTAAGATATTACAAATTAATAAAATGAAAACGGTAATTGTCATCCCATTGGCAAAAATTTTTAGACCATGTTACTATTTTTTATAGAAAATATATTGACGGAAACAACGTTCATCATAGAATTTTAAGACAAATAGAATATTTTTGCACGTTTAAATGTCTATATCAATTATACTAAGACGTAACACAAGTTCTAAAATACTTATGCCTCGGGCAGCTATGCTATAAGAACGAATTAGTTTAATTTACGTTTAGAAAGAACTTTATAATTTATCAAGTTTACAGAAATATAGTACAACCTTGTTAATTGAAGAAAAGATTAGAGATTTCTTTGGATTAATAAATATAACGAATTAATGTTTTAGAAGTACAAATATGAATTTATAAATTTTAAAAATACAGAACAAAATTTTATTTCAAACAAAACTTTAAACATTAAAATATATATAAACATGACGGTGCTTCAGAGATTTTATATGAGCAGCAGCGACTTAATCTCTAATATACTGTAGATATAACACTTAATGATTTTGGCATTTTATGTTTTGTGAAAACACATTAGGGCTTATTAATGCGGTACATCTTTCTCACGTGGAACTTTTTCTTTCACGTTTTCTTCGTTTTTGTTTGCTTGACCCACTGCTAATGATAACATTATTTCTTCATTCCTAACCAGAATATCTCTATCGCCTCTCATAAGCCATTGTACAATTTCATTGCTGATTATGTCGGTTTGAAAAAAGATCTTTGCAATTATCGGTAATCTTGGATACTCCCTTATTATCATTCACATGATACGACCATGAATATCTAATAATCTGCGTTGTAAACAAACTAATGGAAAAGAATCCTCGTTTTCATCATTTGTTTTAAGCAGATTATCCACATTAGACTACAGTTTTTCCCATGATTGTTGAATAAGTTTCAGTGATACAACACATCAATCGTCTTTAAGAGATAGTATCACCGACAGAAAATCCAAATTTTTAAAGAAAGGTGGGATAATTTCAGATATGATATACATCAATAGCGATTTGCGATCATGCAGTTCCATCTTTTAAATTACACGTTGTTGCATTGGCTAAATACAGTGTAATTTGGTGGTAGAAACATTGCTTGTTTGCTTTTGTCTTCAGTATATAGATTTTCTACATCGGGGTGACTAAGGTCGTTATCCAAAATAAATAATGTTTTCGGAGGCAAATTTAAACCTCTCATTTTCCTTTTAACTTCAGGTACAAAAAGATTATAAAAACATCCATTGTAAACCGAAGACATTGGCACAATGCATCAAAGTAAATTTATTTGCGACCTGTTACCGTTTGTCGATTCAATGTGCAAGAGTTTTTGTTAAAAGAACTCTTCAGAACAGTCTACTCTCAGCAGTATTGTAGAACTTATGAGGTGTAAAATCCATTTCTCTAACTTTCATTAAAAGTGCTTACTACAATTGCTCAACAGCAGATTTCATCGGCGCATATTTTTTCGCCAACACTTGAAAACTGGCGAACATCCTTAGGTTTTGTTCGCATAGTAGCTCATCAGATATTGAAATGTGCTGGGCTCTCTATTGTAAAAAGTATCGTGTCGGTATCTGGATTTCGATATGATTTGAAACTTTTTCTTTGTCCGAGATTGCTAGGTGTTGATGAGACATAGGAAATAATTTCAAAGTTTTCTTTTTAATGCCACTTATTGCGGATTTTTCGACATCGTATGATTTAGAAATCCTTGGCGTACATTGTCCTATTTTAAGTTTGTTTATAATCTAACTTTTATTTGGAACGGCAGCACTATATGTTTTGGTTTTGCCATCACTTAATTAAAAGATATGCACTGCTCACGCTACACTTGTAGAAATACTCAAAACTACAGTTAATACAGATTATAAGAAAACAACAAACCTCCTACTTATATAATGTTTGAAAATTTTAGATTGTTCTGGTATATAATTTTCAGAAAATTAAATCGTCGTTCGATAGTATAACAAAAAAATCATTTCAGATTTCAATCTGGGTGTCTTTTAAATTACTATCTCTATGACGTGCGACAATCGAGTCTGTAAAAGAAATAAACCTCAAGACATCAAAATAACCGCTATATGGTGCAAACCGAAATGTTTCTGTATTAGTCATATATGGTATGCACTGACATCTGTATATACCCATAAAGGGATGCAGGTGGTAGTTTTATTTCCCAGAAAATAGTTTAAATTTAATTTTAGCAATACTGTTCGGATTATCGAAATTTTAAAACTTTAAGGGTTTATTGGATTCGGGTTGCTTTCAGGTTATGTATTTTTCAACTGTATGTTAATTTATAAAAAATAGTAAATATGTAGAACTTTATTGAAAATGTTTTCTGGGGAGCTGGTAAAAGAAAATATTTAAATCCGAAATAAGTATATTATTCAAAAATTAATTTTCCGTCTGTTAGGAAATTTCTGGAACAGATACTTTCGATCGTTTATAGGTGACAACTAGAATAGAAGTGGAAGAAAGTCCTATTGAGTCTTGATGACACTTATCTAAACGAGAAAAACATTGAATTAATTAGCTATCCACCATATTAAGAATGCTCTATTAGTCTATAAGTTAGGTGGCATGATTTTTTAATTAAAGTTTGTGAAGTTGTCAATACGTGCAAAAGAGAAAAATTACCAAAACCGCGGAAAAATACTTTTGAAAGTATTTTTCTCAAATGCAAAGTCTACTGATTGTAATGTTAATACTTCGAAAAAATTTAATAGAATTTTCAAAATAAAATAATACGTTTTACTGTCTTGGATTAAATATTATGGAAACGTTTCTCGAATTTGCTCTGAATATTTATTATATACTTATGCCAAAATGTTTCTTATGCATTTATAAGAAATTGTAGACAACGCCTTCTATTCTTAGTGTTCAATTATCCTCATCGCTATCCAAATTTAGAAGAATTAGACTATAGCTGTATGACTGTTCATTAATTGTAAAACTATAATATTTTTATAATCAATCTAACACACAATTCATTAATTTTGCCATATTATTTCTCATTAAATTTCATCTTATGAGATATATTAGAGATCGCCATCGTTGGACAATCGCAAAGCAATAATAGAAAATGTAGATAATCAGATTATTACAGAGTTTGTACCGTCTACATTATTCAAAACAATTAACGGTTAAACAGTTAATATAACACCTACAAATATTTCTATAAACTGATTTAAACTTTTCAAAATAAGAAATCGAATACATAGACATGTCTTAATATATGTTGAGGTGCTTCATGAACGCAAGGGCATGGTTGTTCAACGTCAACAACACCAAGACATGATCAATATCTGTCGCAATTGCCATATAGTAATAATGGCGGTCTTAATGCAACCCAGACTTGAAATCAATTTGCTGCTCTTACTGAAAGACTATTATCAATACAAACAATATGAAATCTTTGCATGTGTCTTACTTATACACTCCAAGCCTGTTGGTTTGCATTTCCTTATTTCAGAACATAAGAGCCCATAATGTGGTCAAATGAGCATATCATTTAGGATCGTAATGATTGGGGTGAGTATTATTTAGAGAAGAATCCAGATTTAAGTTATAGCCACACAATAAGCGTAATCTGATTTAGAGTGAACTCGGCACACCTAGTAATCCATAGTTGACGCGGGAAAGGTCAATATGATGGTGGTTATATAATGGTATGGACCGGGATAAGTACTGGATGGCACATCGATCTTTATTTTATAGAAAATTGGGTTCTTACTGCTAAAAGATAACTGGATCAGATTTCGCGGCTCATTGTCTTTTCGTAAGCAGTAGCAGTGGAAGAAGAATTTATTTTAATGGTCGATAATGCTCTTACCAATTAAGCAAACATCATGAATAACTAGATTGATAAAATTGGTATAGGAATAATGAAGTGGTCGGCCAATTTCCCAGGCAGTTATCCAATGCGACATGCTTTGTTTGATGTGGAAAGACAAATTGCTGGACAAAATATGGAGGAATGAGATATGATTTTCAAAGAAATTTTCGACATGTTAATCTATTTCAAGATGCTAAACGCTTTTAAATTATAAATCTCCATTTTTTTTCAGAAAATATTTGCAATAAAACTTCTGTAAAAAGGAGTATTTATGTATTTGTCCTATACTAAAAATGCAACACTTTATACTCTTCTAACAAGACCACATTAAAGCTTACTCTAGCAAATTAAAATACGATAATTCGTAATTGTTCACAAATATACTGGAACCAATAAATTATGTTAAATCAAGTCTTTTTTAAATTTATTATCATTTTTATGAAATGTCCGTTAATTAATTTGAGCCACGTATTAGATAGAAAATGCTTTTAATAAAATATAGTACTATATTTGAACTTTTTATAATTTCGAATAATATGTTCTAGTATTTTTTATTATACATATTTACTCTCGCTATACAGACAAAAACCGGAATGGTTCTTTGGCTTATTTTAACGAAACTAGTTAGTTACGTGGGCAAGGTGAAAAGTTCTCGGCCTGACAATGAAAGACTACGATTTAAATTTAAAAAATGATTTTATTTTTCTACATAACCTCCCTTGAGTTCAACATACTTGGTCCAGCGTTTTTCTAACATCAATATCCCTTCCCGGAAGTGAGAGTCTGGAAGGCTGTCTAAATATTCTTCTACGGTCCTTTAGACTTCTTCGTTGGATGTGAATCGCTTTCCAGAAACAAATTTTTTCAAATTTGGGAATAGATGGACGTCTGAGGGTGCCAAATCAGGAGAATAGGGAGGATAGTCGAGCAAATCGTACCCCAAATCCCGCAATTTTCCCATCGCCAACGCACCCTTGTGTGCGGGTGCGTTTTCCTGATGAAAAATGATTTTTTTCTTCTTCAAACCAGGCCTCTTCTCGCGAATTTTGGCATCGAGCTTGTCAAGAAGGTTAGAGTAATGTGCGCTTGTAATTGTTCTGCCTTTTTCAAGGTAATCAATTTACAAGACTCCTTTTGCATCCCCTATGACTTTTCCGGCAAATGCGATCGACTTCGCTTTCTTTGGTGCTGAACCACCGGCTTCCACCCACTGCTTCGACTGCTGTTTCGTTTCTGGCGTGTAGTGGTGGACCCATGTCTCATCCATGGTGACAAATCGTCGCACAAAATTGGTCGGATTCTTGTTAAATCGGTCCAAAGAATGCTCCGAAAATCGTTTGCGCATTTGCTTTTGATCGACATTCAGCAAATGCGGCACTCATCTTGCGCAGAGCTTTCTCATCTCTAATTATTTGTGTAAAATGTTTCGCACCCTTTCTTCCGATATCCCCACAGTCTCAGCTATCTCACTCCCTTTCACTGCCTATCGTCCAACACAATATCATGTACTTTTCCGATGATTTCTGCTGTGGTTGCGGTTTTTGGCGGTCCTTCAAGTGGGTCATTTTCGAGGGACGTACGACCACGTTTAAATTCAGCTGCCCACTTTTTAACGGTTGACATCGAAGGAGCAGAGTCCCTGTACACTTTTGTCAACTTCGGATGAATTTTCATAAGGGTTAAACCATCCAAAACAAAGAATTTTATAACAGCACGATATTCAAGTTTATCCATTTAAAAAAATAACACGCACGACGTCTACTACAAAAATTCTTGCAAACAAACTACTTGAGGGAATAAGTTGAAAGTTTTCATATGAACTAAAGGCACATGCAGCCACGTAGGAAACATAAATTCCTGTTAATTGTAAAGCCATCTTTGTGTCAGGCCGAGAACTTTTCACCTTGCCCACGTATATTAGGTGAAAAATGGAGTTATAAAGTGTCAACATTAAAATTAATCAAACTTTCATGAAATTTGGTTCGTTTAAAATCAAGTACGATGCATCTAAATGACAATATTTCCTACACTTCCTTCGAAGATTAATGAAACATTAAAGATTAATAGTTAGCTCTGTATTAAAATCGGTAAAAGTTTTATCGAAACGCTCTAAATGATTAAAATAACTTAGGATATAATTATTCTTTACAAATATACAAAGGGTACTAGGAAAGTTTTGCAATATGACGCAACAATGAAGCTGCTTGTTGCTGCATGTTGAGACATGTTCATACGTGCATAGTAGCCGCCGCGCCATGTCGATAGGCTCAGTTATTCATTAGCAGTGAGAGTGTAAAGTGCTTGCGATGGCATCGTGCGTGGTTTAAACATACATCAGTGCTTCAAACAAATGGCTCTTACACTAGTGATATTTGTCCACATAGCACAATGATATTCAGGTGGCAAAGAGAATTCCAAAGGGGAAATTTAACTGTGGAGAATACTGAGAGGCCGGGAAGGCCACTAACGTCAGTTACGTTACTACTATCAGGAAAATGCTTGGCGAGGACAGGCGAGTGACCTACCAACAGATAGAGGGTACTTCAGGCCTAAATACACCAGCAATTCGTTCGATTCTGCATGATGATTTGCACGTGAAGAAACTTTGTCCTCTCTGGGTGTCGCATCGACTAACTAAGAGCAGATGACACGACGCGTGACTTGGTGCCGGGAGATACTGAAAAAGTTTACTAAGGGACAATCTCGGTATGTGAACAATATCGTGACAGGTGACGAGACTTGGTTGTACTATTACGATATGAGGACCAAAGCTTGGGTCTTTGATGATGAGGACACACCCGTAGTTGTCAGAAAATCCCAATCTATAAAGAAGAAAATGTATTTTTCAAATCGATTGGAATTGTGAAACGTGTCGTTTTGGACACACAGAAGACAGTCACAACTAAGTGGTATACTGAACAGTGCCTGCCTAAAGTCATTGGATCTATGAAGAACCTGCGGCCAAAGTCAAGAATGGACACCTGGTTCCTCCATCACGATAATGCTCCAATTCACCGCGCCAAAGCCTGCGCCGAATATTTGACCACGGCAAGATTGAAACTTCTCGAACACCCTCCCTACAGTCCAGATCTTGCTCCATGCGACTTTGCACTGTTCCCGCATCTGAAAATGAAGCTAAAAGGGAGGCGGATTTCCAGTGTTAAGGACCTTCTGCGGGTTTGGGACAACGAGTGTGCTTTACTCCCTAGTGAAACTTAACAGAACTAGTTTAGAGATTGGTTTTGGAGGATGGGAGGTGTATTGAGTGTAAAGAAAATTACTTTGAAAAAATTAAATAAACAAAGCTGTATTGCAAAACTTTTCTAGTACACTTTGTATAGCTTTCGAATTTATTTGTAAAATGCAATTAATTATTGCATTATGTGCCTCAAGTTTCATTTCTATGAATATCACTGAGGATCTTTCCTAAATTTTATGTTTTTTATCTGTCACGTCTATGCCATTCGAAAATTTGTGTTTGTGATAAACAATTATTTCCGCAAATAATTCTAAGCAATTGGAACGTTTCTATGGCACTTTCTGCGATTTCAACACAGAAAACTTAATGTTGATTCTTAGTTCTTTTCATGTTTATCTTTTTAAAAATATATAAACTATTGGCACTCTATTTTGGTTACTTTCGAAACAAGTAAATGTTAACTATACAATGTTTGTTGCTTTACCAATAAATCTTTCAAAAATCTTTAATATTAGTACACCATTCAATATAATAGCTACAATTCAAAATCATTACTAAACATCGTCATATTAACATTCGAAGGACACACAATATGTAGTATGTGTGAAATGCACAATAATACCCACCGATATGCAAACATTAACACTTTGTATTTTTTATGGTATAAATAGTTAGAAATCTAAATTTTAAATTTACTATTTCCGTCTATTTTTTACATTGTTGGTTTATGTACATACATATGTTCCATTAATGCATGTATGAATTGATTAAAATGAAATTCAAGTTTTAACCTAAAGTTCAACTAATAATTAAATTAGAATTTGTACATAATGATAAAAAGATTTTACTAGTTTTTTGTTATAATCACTATAATTGACAGAAACAATTTCAAAAGAATTTCACTAGATTAAGCTTTTTAAGCTTCCTGCATATTTCAAAGATAATCTATCTTATTAATTAAAACCGGTTATTTAAAGTTGATAGTACCAGATTTTGATGTATTATTTAAGAAAAAATAGAGATTTAATGGCGCGTTGGAATGTTTTATCTTTTTAGGATAAAATTATCCTAGCAGTCGAGGTTAGGCGGCCAAGAACGTATAAAACTAAACTGACAGGAATATCTCTTATCAGTATTTTCCATAAATTTGAATTCTTTCAATGTATTTACAATCATTTTGGAGTTGGTATTTTAATTAGAGACAATAATTTTTCCCACATATTTTATGTTTGTGTTTTTTCATACGTGCATATGTAGACGTTTTATTATGACGTTAACATCCTAATTAAAGAATAATATATTAAGATAGTATATGTATCTAGTATATATACATACTTACATATATATTTCATGTGCATTATAACGGGTGTTTTTTTTAGAGGTATAGAACTTTGAAATGGAATAAAACAAATATGATTTTTTTAAATTGACATGAAATTTACTTTATTCGAAAGATAATCTTCTGGCATTATAATATAAATATGACTTCTGGCATATGACCGCCACGGCTGGCTCGGACGTAGTCTAATCTGGAGGGCCAATTTTCGATGACTTTTTCCAACATTTGTGGCCGTATATCGGCAATAACGCGGCGAATGTTGTCCTCCAAGTGGTCAATCGTTTCAGGCTTATCGGCGTAGACTAGCGACTTCACATATCCCCACAGAAAATAGTCAAGCGGCGTTAAATCGCACGATCTTGGAGGCCAATTCACGGGTCCGAAACGTGAAACTATGCGGTTACCAAACGTTTCCTTCAATAAATCAATTGTGGCACGAGCTGTGTGACATGTTGCGCCGTCTTGTTGAAACCACAACTCCTGCACATCATGATTGTTCAATTGAAGAACGAAAAAGTCAGTAATCATGGCTCTATAGCAGTCACCATTGACTGTAACGTTCTGGCCAGCTTCGTTTTTAAAGAAGTACGGACCAATTATTCCACCAGCCCATAAAGCACACCAAACAGTCAGTTTTTCTGGATATAACGGTGTCTCAACATACACTTGAGGATTATCATCACTCCAAATATGGCAGTTTTGTTTATTGACGTATCCATTCAACCAAAAGTGAGCTTCATCGCAAAACAAAATTCGATTATGAAAATCGGGATCAACGGCAATCTTGTTTTGGGCCCATTCACCGAATCTACGCCTTGCTAGGTGATCGTGTGGCTTCAATTCTTGCACGAGTTGGATTTTGTAAGCACGCAAACCTAGATCTTTCCGCAAAATCTTCCATAAAATGGATGGACACATATCCAATTCCTGTGCACGATGGCGGATAGACTGATTCGGGTCTTCCTCTACGCTACGCTCTACAGCAGCAATGACTTCTTCTGTACGCACTGTACGACGTCTCTCTGGATGCGTGTTATCATTTAGAGTATACGTGGTGCGAAAACGTTCCATAGTTAATCGAATTAATTGCTCTGATGGACGATTATGTTGACCGTAATATTGACGTAGTGCGCGATACGTATTTCGAACAGAACCATGACTTTCAAAATAAATTTGCACAATTTGCAAGCGTTGTTCAGGCGTCAGTCTATTCATGTTGAAATGACAAACCAAACTAAATATAAATCACTTAACAGCTGACAAAATGGCCGCCAGTTAAAAAAGTGTTGCCAACTTAAAGTTCTATACCTCTAAAAAAAAACACCCGTTAAATACTGTAAACTTTGTATATGAGGTTTTTAAAGAAGGCGACGAGAAGTTAACCTGTAATCAAATTACAGAAAATCATATAGAACAACAATGTTTTCGAAAAACACTGGTTTATAATTTAGAACTAACAAATGTAAAATGTTATATATTGAAAAGAAAAAACTTAAGACTCCTGAAAGTAACGAAACACTTAAGAACATGTGATTTGACATCGTTAGACTATTTTCTTTGGGGTTATGTGAAAAGTCAGGTTTATAAAAACAATGCATAATTAATTCCTGAATATTGATCTAGAGGAAATGTGCTTTCAACATGATGGCACTACACCTCACTTTGCACACGAATCAATTGATTTATTGAGAGGAAAATTTCCTGGACTTGTAATCTTAAGAAACGGTGATGTTAAGTGGCCACCAAGATATGTGATTTGACACCGTTAGACTATTTTCTTTGGAGTTATGTGAAAAGTCAGGTTTATAAAAACAATCCACAATCGATTCTAGCTTTGAAAGATGAAATTATTCGCGTCATTGATGAGCCTCAATTATGTCAAAATGTCATTGAAAATTTTGTCAAAAGAATGAACGTCTGTGGAGATGCAAGAGGAGGCCATTTGGCAAATATTATTTTTCGTATATAAATGTCATAACTGATACTTCAATTACCAATAAAAAGTTTTTGAAAGTGAATGCAAATTATGTGTTTTATTTATTCTTGAAAAAACCGTGAAATTTGAAACACCCTTCACATACGTACATGATATACCCTCTAATTTACTGTTGATAATCCAAATAAATATAATTTTACTATAAAATAATTAAACAAGCCATATCATGTTTTTCTTTTAAAAATTCTACAGTCTAAATGATAAAATAAACATAATCGCTTTCGTGTATCAAAATGCGACTCAATTTCCCAAATTTTCCTTTTCTGCACCTTAAAACTGTTACATTCCTTTTAAATTATGTTTCCCTTATGCTATAGATAGAGTTGCAGAAACGAGTGCTTTCGCAGTAGCGTATGGCTCAGTTACTATCAATATTTAAAATAATAAATGTAATTACTTACTATTTTAGTTTTTTTTGTGTTGTTGATGTAGAGTGACGCAAAAATTTTCTGTAGTATTATGTCATTAGTATGCCTTCCAATGCTGATTCAATCATACTCCTATGGCGAGGTGAAAGTATGTTGGTAAGGAGCGTTCTGCGTCTGATGTTCGCGAATTTGAAAAGGACGTTCGCATCATATTCTCACTCTTGGTTTTCAATTAAACTCTTGTCTACACGCA
Organism: Dermolepida albohirtum; assembly: GCA_031893035.1. NCBI lineage: Eukaryota > Metazoa > Arthropoda > Insecta > Coleoptera > Scarabaeidae > Dermolepida > Dermolepida albohirtum. Next base: position 820,361 of record JAVIWB010006252.1, on the reverse strand, counting down.
CTATAGTTTATAGTGTTTATAATATGCTCTTAATCGTATTCTGTGTTCACTTTCTCTGTTCCTATTACACTTTCTCAAATTCATAAGTTCCTATTTCTGTTCTTCTTCTTCCATCACTTATTTCCAACGTTCTTTTTCGAGCAGCTCTGTCAGTATTCACTAACGTCTCCTCCATATTCTTTATAATATTCACTATGATTGCATTGTCATCTGTATAATGGAATTATTTGCATAGATTTTTGAAAAATAATGCCCCACATTTTACATTCTCTTATTATTCCTTTCTGTATTACATTAAGGAGCGTTGTCAATAGCACGTGTCCTTGTCTATCATTACTTGGTTTAATAATCCTTCCTGTATGCGAGCGCTGCCTTCGATCCTACCGTCGTCATTTTTGTTAAATCGATTAGTTTATAGGGAATGTTTAATTTTTCAAAACATATCATATTAGCATCAGTATTGTTTTAATGTTTTTAATTTTGCTTTGATATATTTATCTACCATAATTCCTTATTTATGATACAATAACAATGTGTTATTTGACACAATGCTTTTATTGGTTATTGTTTTTTCTCCAAATTAATTTATATTACAGATTAATGTTTTTTGCTTTTTTAGTATTTTCATATTTACCTATACTTTTCTATGTACTGCACTGTCTTCCATTGTCTTTCTTCCTTTTAGTTAATTCATTTTTCAGAATTTTCACATGAACTACATAATTTTATAAATATTTGCTGCCTTTTTTATCATGATTAAAATAATTTTTATTTTCGTATCTTTCTGTGATGCTTAATTTCCGAATCGTATTGAAGATATCGCTTTTCAACCAATTTTTCGTTTCTTTGAACTTCTATAATGACGTCTTTGCAACAGTCAATTTATTGTCATCCATCAATTGATGTGGGACTAACTTTAAATTTAACTCCTAAAGTTGATGCTGCTCGAAAACTTGTACTTTTGATAAACAACTATATTCATAATTAATTTTATAAATATTCCGAGCATTTTCGTTTAACATAAAATTTAATATTAATTTTTTTGTACACAATCGTATTGTAATTATGTACATAAAATTGAAAATGGGTTATAAAAAGTACATTAATTAATTCTATCTACACATTTTTATACAAACATTTGTTTAACATAATAACATCGCTGGAATGCTAATGTAATTGGTGCTATTTGAATTATCTAAAATCGCAATAGTAAAAATATTTATATATACTTCTTACACAAAATCTATTGATTGATTTAAAGCTGTGCTACATAAGGAAGTACATTTACAAATGTATAAAAAAGCTGTATTCTATAAAAAACAGTCATAATAAAATCATTATCGTGTCTGTTTTCTGTTGTGGCACTAAATATTAAAAGCTATTAAGAGAATTGATTGATAATATTATACTATATGGAAATTTTTAGGAAAAATAGTTTGCCAGATCTTGAAGAAGTTACAATTATGTCAGTTTTGTATATGAAATACATAAATGTATACAAAGGGTACTAGGAAAGTTTTGCAATATGACGCAACAATCAATCGTAGGAAAATGGTTGTTGCTACATGTTGAAACATGTTCAGACGTGCATAGTAGCCGCCGCGCCATGTCGATGGGCTCAGTTATTAATTAGCAGTGATGATTATTCATTAGAGTGTAAAGTGCTTGCGATGGCATCACGGTCACGAAATGAGATAAGGGCAGTTTTATGTTATAATTTCGTGCGTGGTTTAAACACAGACTAGTGCTTCGAAGAAATGACTTTTGCACTAGGTGTTGTTTGTCCGTATCGCACAACGATATTTAGGTGGTATAGAGAATTCCAAAGGGGAAATTTAACTGCGGAGGATGCTTAGAGGCCGTGAAGGCCACGAACGTCAGTTACGGAGTAAAACGTTACTACTGTGAGGAAAATGGTTGGCGAGGACAGGTGAGTGACCTACCAACAGATAGAGGGTACTTCAGGCCTAAATACACCAACAATTCGTTCGATTCTGCATGATCATTTGCAAGTGAAGAAACTTTGTTCTCTCTGGGTGTCGCATCGACTGACTGAAGAGCAGATGACACGACGTGTGACTTTTTGCCGGGAGATGCTAAAAAAGTATAATAAAGGACAATCTTGGTATGTGAACAACATCGTGACAGGTGACGAGACTTGGCTGTACTATTACGATGTGCCGACCAAAGCTCAAAACAAAGTTTGGATCTTTGTTGATGAGAACACATCCGTTGTTGTCAGAAAATCCCGATCTGTAAAGAAGAAAATGATAGCTGTATTTTTCAAATCGAGTAGAATTGTGGAACGCGTCGTTTGGCAGTGGTATACTAAACAGTGCCTGCCTAAAGTCATTGGATCTATGAAGAATCTGCGGCCAAAGTCAAGAATGGACACTTGGCTCCCCCATCACGATAATGCTCCAGCTCACCGCGCTAAAGCTTGCGCCGAATATTTGACCATAACAGGATTGAAACTTCTAGAGCACCCTCCCTACAGTCCAGATCTTGCTCCCTGCGACTTTGCACTGTTCCCGCATGTGAAAATGAAGGTAAAGGGGGGGCGGTTTTCCAGTGACGAGGACTTCCTGCGGGCTTGGGACAACGAGTGTGCTTTACTCCCTAGTGAAACTTGACAGAACTGGTTTAGAGATTGGTTTCGGATGATGGAGAGGTGTATTGAGTGTAGAGGAAATTACTTTGAAAAAATTAAATAAACAAAGCTGTATCTGTATTGCAAAACTTTTCTAGTACTCTTAGTACATGTGACATAATTTGTTACTCTTAATTAACAAAAAGCATATACATTAACATTGATGGGCTCTGGCTAAACACTATTTTATCGGAGCACAGGATTATACATTATGTGGTATAATGATTAAATATTATAAATGTATATATAAATACACTTGGTAATAATAAAAATTACATATAATTTTCACTACTGTAGGCACCGACACAAAGGACATTGAGTACTATGGTTTATTAAATATACTAATTAAATTAATTTCATTTCTTAAACAAGAATAAAATCATCTTTTAACATTTCTAATATATGAAATAAGTAAATGTGTTTGTAGCAGCATGTAGTATTCGTAATTTGTACGAAATTTGTTTATGTTTATAAAAATAAACTACTGCTTTCTTCTGACGCAGGTTACAATCTTTTCACGAGGTTCGTCAATAGTTGTCAGTGAACTCTCTAAAAACAATTTCTTGCAGCTCCAAAACATAAGAGTTAGGCGGAGTGAGATCATTTGAATGAGCATAATATGGAAACTCTGTATGATGAAGTTATTTAGAGATTCTATCATCGGGCGTTCCGTAACCCCATCTTGTTGAAACTATTGGGTACTTAATGGGATGTTTTTGGAGGTATTAGAATTTGTTCTCTTTATCATAACTTATACATACGAGGGAGCGTTTTTATATTCGCGGAATGGGGGACAAGGGGTGGAAATAAAAAAACCAAATTATTTTTCTTTTTCAATATATTCACCTGCAAGACGGATACATTTTTCACATCTTTCAATTAATTTATTCATATCCTCATAAAAAAATGATTTCTCTTTATCTGCAAAATACGCCGAAACTGCCTCCTTGACTTCATCATCGGCAGTAAATTTTTTACCCCGCAGCACTTTTTTCATTTTCGGAAACAGGTAATAATCACTCGGGGCCAGTTCTGGGCTGTAGGGTGGGTGATTCACAATTTCGAAGCCCACCTTATGCAGGGCAGCTAAGGCAACGCGGCTCTTGTGGACGGGCGCGTTGTCGTGCAAAAGCAGAACACCTTTTGTCAATTTTCCACGTCTTTTCTCTCTAATGGCTTCTTTTAGTCGCTCTAATATTGAAGCGTAATATTCTCCGGTTATAGAAACACCTTTATCTTTATAATCAATCAACAATATTCCTTCCGAGTCCCAAAATACCGTTGCCATGAGTTTCCCAGCTGATTGTGACACTTTAAATTTCTTGGGAGGTGCGGTGCCCTTTTTATGCCACTGCATGGAGTCTTGTTTGGACTCATGTTCATAATGATGAACCCAAGTTTCGTCTCCAGTAACAATTCCACTCAATACACCATCCTTGTCTTCATTACAGAGGTCCAAAAATGCACGCGAACACTCTACGCGCTGTTGTTTTTGCGGCGGCGTGAGAATTCTCGGCACCCATCTTGCGCTGACCTTAGACATGCCGAGATGATCGTGTAGGATTTTAAAAATTGTTGTATCGGATACTCCAACCATTTCTGCGAGTTGTTTCTTCTTTAGTCGAGCATCTTCGAGTACAATTTGTTCAACTTTTTGGATAAGTGCTGGCGTGGTCACCTCAATGCTCCTGCCCGGCCTCGGGTCGTCTTCAAGGGATTCCCTTCCTTGTTTAAATAAACTATGCCACTTGTACACCATGGTTTTTCCTGGACAAGAGTCGCCGTAAACCAATGACATCTCATTCATTATGGTCGCGACTGATTTTCCTTGCCTGGTAAGGAACTTTATAACGGCACGATATTCGATTTTTTCCATATTTCACATTTCACTCCTGATTATGTTACTTGGTTGACGATAGCTCAAAGACTAACTGTCTAATAACAATGAAACTTCGTATTTATACTAATCATGAGTTGCTGCACAGGCCACGCCCCCAATGCGCCTACTCACCCCTCTACAACCCGCTCATTCCGCGAATATAAAAACGCTCCCTCGTAGTAACAGTATTCCTGTTTTCGTCTTCAACAAAATAAGGTCTAGTGTGTCGTTAGCAAACATTGTATAATAAAGTAAGTTATTTGTCGGTTGACAAATCCATTCAGATGATAATGGCATTTATAATAAAACCAAACATTCGAAAATAATATTTCCATTGCTAATGCTAGCTTTTGTAGTGAGCCTTTGAGGCATTTACATTTTATGGGCTCCTAAATTTCAGTTTCATTGACTGGTAGTTATTACCAATTATAAATTAGATATTAGTCAAAAAGCAAGTTGTCATAATACATACTTTTATCATAACCTCATACTCTTAGTTTAAACGTTTTTTGTAGATACCTTCTTATTTTGGAACATAATATGTGTTCTCAATAAGCCTAAACATGAGATTTTGTTCTTGCGAATGACAAGAGATAATTTGGTCGCTGAGTTACTGAATGTATTTTATAAAACATTACTATTGCTGCTATAGGGTACAAAATATCAGAGGGATGGATAAAATAGTTAAATAAGAAACAATGAAAGAGCAGACGAGAAAAATTTTTAAAAAATCATCCGTAAGTGCAACAAATTAAGACGACGCAAATTTGTATATCCGAACCATATAAATAAAAGTAAAATTAATAAAGAAAATTTGCAAGGTCGAATAGCAGGTAAAAAGTCCTATATTTTATGTAGAGGTGTTTTGGGTATTCCAGCAGTGAGAATGTTAAATATTTAATAATAGCTATAAAAGACACTTTAATCGCCCAATAATATATCCAAGATCTAATCGATTTTATTGAAACTAAATTTCTACAAAAGGATCAAAATTTCATAGTAAATTTTTAAAGAATTCGTTCGTAAACTTTCATAACAACATCAATCCAAGAACCAATTTAGTGAAGTAATGAAAAAGGAGTACTTACTGGCATACTGCGAAATGTAATAAAAGTTAAAAAAATAACGTGTTTGTAATATTTATTAAGGTATATTTCCCAAAACATACGTCTATACATACCAAAAAATGTGCTAATGTATTAAGTTTTAAAGTAAATAGTTACGCTATATCTTAATTAAGTAGCTCCAAGATTACACCCTTTGAAAACTATCTGCACCGGAGTTAATTTTGAGGCTTAGTAAATGTGATAATTATAATTCGACAATTTAATAAATAAAAAGAATTAGATAGAATATACTACTATGTTGCCTTGCAAAACGTACTAACGAAGTATATGGAGATTTGTGACCAAAATATAAATTCACCCTCATATTATAGTTCCAGGTTTTCTTAGATCTTCCCCTGAGTCATTTTTCATGTTCCCATACACGTATTTGTTTAACGGGTCTTTTGTTTTCTAACCTGGTTATATATCCAAATCATTTGAACTGTCAGTCTTCGATTATTTTTAAAATTGGTCCGTTTCTTATTTGCGTATTTCTTATTTTATCTCCTCTGGTAACACCATATACTTTGGGGACATATTTCATGCCCATAGCCTGTATTTTGCCTTTATGGGAGATTTATGGGTACGAACACAGTTTTAACTGTTACTTAAATGATTTTCATATGGAATGATATAGCTTAGATATTATTTAATCTTGTATTTATTTCTGCGTCATGATAGTCTTTGTTGTTAATATTTACCCCCTATATATTTAAACGTCTCAACATGTTACATTTTCTTCCCATTTCTGCGATGTTTGTTTGCGAACTATCACTGCCTGTTACCATTATTCTAGTTTTTTTCCGAGTTAATTTCATGTTGTTAGATTTCAATGATGTGTTCCAGGCTTCCAGGTTTTTGTAGATCTCTTTCATTTTTGCTTAATATTTCCAGGTCATCTGCAAAGGCGCATTCATTCAAATATACTGGCTTCACATGTCTGTGACCGATGTGCTTCTTCGATATTTTATCTCTTGTTTTTCTCATCGTGTCATTTAGAACTGAATTAAAAAGTACTGGACTTAATACTTCTCTTTAGCTTAGACTTCTATTAACTGGAAATTTTTGAAATTGCTTATTGCTTTTTTCTTATATACTTCCGTCTCTTTTCACGTAGGCTAATTATTGCAACTACTAGATTGTACTCAGCATTTTATTTCCAGGGTTGTTCGCACTTTAGATCTCGAAATTTGATCGAAGAATTAACTTATACATACCTATAAATTATTGAAATAATAGTGGCGTAAGACTCAAGTCAAATTTGAATTCAGTGACTGAAATAACCAATTTTGAAAGTTACTACAATACTCTGTAAAATATTAAAGCAACTACGAGATGCAATAAATGTAGAGGCTCTTCGAAATACTTCAGAGTGATTTTAATTTTAAATTTAAAAAAATTTTTGATTATAGACTTCTAGCTAGACTTTAACGATAATTCATACAAAAGAATATAAGTATAGGTTTGAAACACACAATTGCATTCAAAGCTTTGTTGTTTCATTTCTGCTAATAATCTTTCTTTCAACTTTATACACGTCCTAGATTTTTTATGTTTAATATAAATTAGTTAAATATTAACTCACCTTTTTATTATTATTGCAACGCCAGAGCTAGTCTGAAATTCAATAATTTCTATTTGCATAGTAATTACATTTTAATTAATATATGTTATTAACGCTATGCGTGTGTGTTAATAACATCGAGAACAGAAAAAAGACAGCTTCCTGAGCAATAGCTGATGCTCATTCACGTAAGCTGATGTGCATATGAAAGGACAAAGAGAGCGTCTTCTTCTGAGATTTATTGTCGACTCCGTTGGTTTAAGGCCGCTATTCCGGCCAGGAAGACATCATTAAGTCATTTTTTAGCACAATAACGACCGTTTCCACACTGCTAATATTACAACTCTTATTCAAGAACTCGGTTGGGAGACCATTCCGCATCCGCCCTATTTCCTGATATCATTCCATCAGATTCCTGTCTCGTTCGCTCTCGATCAAACAACCTTAATGAAACTATTTTAATAACGATACCGTGCTTCGAAATTGGCTTGGTAACTTCATCACTTCCAAATCACCGAATTTGTTCAGTCGTAGAATCGAAATGCTGCTACATCCTTCTAAGGCAATCATTAGTAATGAAGGACAATATATTTTTAGCTAATTCATGTGTTTTGTTTGTTAAAAAATTAATAAATTTTGAGTTTAATAAAACTTCACGAACTTATGCATCAACCTCACAGCTTAGTTATTAGTAATACTACAAATAAATGTAAGCGTGACGCACTTTTTAAAGTAAAAAAATCGCAGTTTATTAAAAATAAAAATAAGGAAGCTTACGCAAAGTTATTCACTCTTCTTGCTTAGTCGAAGACGGTCATGTCGGTTATTAAATGAAATACGTGCGTCACTTTGTTAAATGAATAAAGCAAAACCCTGCATATTTGTTCGTCGGAGTAAGAAACAGGGAATCTCGCCCCCTATTTTAGATATCAAACGTCTAATGACAAAAGTTAAAAATAAACCACAAATAAGATAACGCAATTTTGCTTTAATTAATAGAAAACCGTTAAATTGGAAGTAACGCATAACGTACTATTAAATTTTTAATCACATATGCTATATAAACAAATAAGAAAATTAACAAAACAAAAACAAAGTCGTAGGTTTGAAAATCTAATCTTTATAATGCAATTCAAGACAATAAAATTACTAATCTTCCCGAAACCAAATAAATGAATCGATACAAACACTTCAAAATAACCAAAGGTAACTATACACAATAATGATAATAAACTTACGAAAGAGATAATTAAACAAACGAGAATTAAAATTAATCTATAAAGAACGAAAAAATAGCTAGAAAAACACTTCATGAATGTACCCTAATATAACAGAACTTGAACGATATGAGAAAACGTCCACTAAACTTGACATCAACACATAACCCTCAAAACAACAGCAACCATAATGATATCATGTGGATTGAAAAGAAAAACTATTCCACTTAAGAATAACCAAAAGGAATTAAACTCAAATAAAACATAAGTTCTAGATCGGTAAATCTACTATTATAGAAATATAAGAAAGAATGGCATGTTTATACCGTATGTAAACAACACAAACATTTATGGAAAAACTGCAAATAAAAATACATTTACGGGAGTAATTAGACGTAAGAAACAATGAGATCTAAAGAAAACTTTTAATGTATATGGTATAAACAAAAGAGCATTTAATTTTTCATAGTAAATAGTTAGTTATAGGTTACATAAAACGATTGGACGATATACACAAAGAAGCAAAGAAAGTTTACTTAATAAAAATAACAATAGTTTGACCAATAAGGACAACATAGCAACGATTGCATTACACATACACGATTAACTGAAAAACAATGAATTGAACAATGCTTAACATAAAGAACAAACTATTTAATATAGAGGAATATATTTTACGTCAGGTAATCAATGTAAGACAGTCAGTAATATTAACACGAATCGCAATTTATCTGTTAAGTTAACAAGAACGTAACAAGTTATTATGTGTTAATGCAAGTTAAAAAGCATCTAAAGAAAGTGATTAAGCAACCAGCTATCAACATTTAACATAAACAGAACAGATTACATGGCGAAAACTAAAAGATTGTTTTATTATCAGAAGATATTGTTTTATTTCTAGTCTGTCGTCATATTTATTATAATTAAATGAACCGTGGAAAATAGAAAAAAAATAAAGAAGCAAAATAGCAAGATAAAAATTTTGTAACAATTCTGAAAAATAAATATAATATCAAATTTCTGAATACAATATTACAACTATTATATATATATATATGTATATATATATATATATATATATATATATATATATAAAAGATTATTAAATAAAAATATAATAATCATTGTTAACATTTTACTTTTTGCTAAATTCGAAAAAAGAAAATTTATTTTTTAACAATTCTGCTCGATTTTTTTAAATGTAAAAAAACTAAAATATTACACTTATTCCTACATTTATTAATTAAATAACACTTAAGTAACGGAGAAATATTCAGGAACTATCTATATTCATAATTCCCATATTTTACATTAAATTTACTGATTTACTGAATTTTAGAAAACAAATACATACGTTCCAATAACGTATTTAAATATCAAATTTTTCAAATTATCTTTCCGAAAACGAAATTATATTCCTTAAAAAAAATAACGAAAATCTTGTTAACTTGAGATCATGGCATTTTAAACTCTAAAATCCCAAATTGTATTATGATAGCGCTGTAGAAGTAAAACTGGATCTTCGGTAACCAGAATTTATTCCGCGTGATATGAATTTAAAACGTTCGTTTTATCTTTTACACACTATTCGTAAGAAAAGCGATATATGTTATATACGCTGAGACATATTTAAAATTATTATGGTAGGTTTTTTGTATGTTAATTGAATATTAATATTTGATGTATGTAATATATCTACACCATAAATTTGGTCAAAGACATAAACACATCCTTTTAGAGTGAGGTATTGTTTCACTGACTGATATTTTTTTAATATTATTTGTTTACTTTTATTAAACGTATTTTATTTGACCTTGTCTTTTATTACAGGTGTACCGTAAAGACGATTGGTATAAAGAAATACAATGTATTAAAGCCACAATGAAAACTTTAATAAATAACTAATTATTGTATGGAAATGATTACACAGAAGTCTTCTAATTATTAAGCGATAATAATATTAATGCAACTAGCAATTATAATTTACAACTAATTGTCGCATTATATTTTCTTTTATAAACAAAGCAATTGAAGAGTATCAGATTATCTGTGGTCATTTTCGTTTTGGCAAGTTAAGCTAACGCCCATACACGTTCTACATACACAATATGTTGGATAAATAAACGAAATTTTTAGATATGCAATAAAAGATACATCATATTATATTTAGAAGTTAATATTTAATTTATTTAATATTTAATAATATAACGTTTGACACGGTTAACTAATGCATGCGTAGATTTTTTTAATCTCATTTTTCGGAATATTTTTTAGCACTTGTGTCACGGTTGTTTCAATGGCTGTAAAAAGTTAGCATAGCAATTAATTAATTAAAATTGCAATTTTCAATTTAGGGAAAACAAAATAGTCGCATAGTAATAGAGCAGGGGAATATAGTGGGTGGTAGGTGAGAAAAATTTGTTTATTGTATAAAAATTCACGAACTTTTAAGGTCTTGTACTGTGGTGTTAACGGCATTTCTTTGGCCCGAATTGTATACTCTCGACTTGAATGGCATGTAGTACCACTTGCCTCACTGTCTTCTTTTTCTAAACAGTGTTTTTAAAATTTAATTTCTCGCATTTGATAAAAATGCAGTCACGAATGCTTTTTAGATAGATTAATGACGTATCAGTGATGATAAAAAATGGATGTTGCACTATAGTCGCAGAACTTTTCGATTCGTAGAAGAATGCGAAAATTCAGAACAGACGAAGAATATTCACTTTGTTCACAGGTAATTCCGATGTTCATAACAGCGAATATACGAGGGGAGATTACTTAAACATGAAAGAAAAACAGGGAGCAATGAACAAGATATCTTTCTACAATACATATGTTCTTTCAACAAATGTTTTTACATTTCTGCGATAACAAAATCCCGCCAAAAGAATCATTCGGTAACTTTTCAAAATATCAGATATCAGTAATTGTTTTTTTCAACTTAGGGAAAAGATAATTATTGCTGGGTCCTTACTAGAATGAATGTCTCAATTCCTGTAAGCCACATTCTTCTATAACATGTCGAGTTTTTTAATTCTATGCTCTCTATAATTAGCTTCTTCTTAGCAAAATTTTGCGATTTTCTCGCCCGTACTCAACACATTGAGCGCCGTATTCACTTTTGTTTCATTGGAGGGTTCTATCAAAGTACCATCGTTTGTGATAATTATTGAAAAATTCACGGTCTAAATTTTTCTGGCGAATTTCTCGTCTGAAAAAATTATATTTTGGTGTAAGGAGCTTAGAAATTTATCGCGCTAGCACTCTTTTTATCTCTAAATCTTCATGTGAAATTTTCAGAACCATTGTTTGAAATGAAAGATTCTAATTTTAATTGCTTTTTATATAGTATATGTAATGCAGAAATTTTTGAAAAATTCGCGGAGAACGGGAATTTTTTAAAAAATTTCTTCAAAAACCAACATAAAGAAGGAATATGAGACAATAGACTAGCCCTGAAAAAAACTAACTATGAAAAACTCAGCGTGTGGACTTAAAACTTGTAAGCTTCTTCCTTGGTCAGCAAAATGGATATAGAAAATACCCTTGCTTTTTTGTCTTTGGAACAGCAAAACCAATGCTCAGCACTAGGTTAACAAAAAAAATTAATTTTTAGAAATTTCGTAATTTATTAACGAACCTTTGGTTGCAAGAGAGTAAATCATATTTCCAATCTTGTATATCAAGTTGAAGTTTGTGAAGCAGTTTGCGACATGAACATTGACATTGTTGTGGCTACTTGATACGTAAATTTCCTGGGATTAACACGGAAAAGCGAAGGGCGAAATATTTGATGGTCCTTAAAGAAGTCAGCTTATTAAAGATCTACAATTTACCGCAACATGGGAAAAGAATTCATCGGATATTAAAACTCCGGAAGATCAATATCAAGAAAGGCATAGTAGAATGTTGGCCGACTATGTAGTGTTCATACTTACTTTGTATTTTCAATTTTAATCAGCATTTAGAACAAATAAATAATAATAGTAAATATATGAAATGTACATAAGCGAAAAAATAAGATTATTTTGAAAAATAGATATGTTATACTGGCTTTTTGGCCAATATATCATATATCATAAACTAGATCTGATAGACCAGTGCCAACAGCTATTTTGAATTCTGCACCTAAAATTGATCTAGAAACAGATAAAAAATCGCCGGTACCAAAATGTCAGTTGGGCTGTGTAATTGGTAATGAGAAGTGTGTTGCGAAAACGATTTTGATCCTGATTTAAAAATTCACCTCAAAAAGCAGATATTCATCAGAGAATGGTTTTGCTGTTGGTGTGATGGGATTAAAGATGTGTTTTTCGAGCTCTTATCAAGGAACGAAACAATTAATCAAAGTATGGGAAATTGAACAGTTTCAACGAATCTAATATCCAGAAAGGACTTATATATCATGACGATAGCGCAGGACCTACACAAGTTTAATCGCCCGCTAAAAATAATTGACTCTTGGATGAAATGAGCTACCAAACATAATCGTCGGACGTTACGCATTTAGACGTCCATTTATTACATTCTTTTCAAAATTCCTTACGTGGTATAACTTTCGACTCAAATAAAGCTGTGAATTAGTACCCTTTTTGATCAATAAAGATAAGTCATTCAATGAAGAAAGAATTATGAAACTCACCAAAAGATGACAAAAGGTTTTCGATGAAAATGGGCAATATATCATTGATTAATTTTTTTTTGTATATTAATATGAAAATATGCAGTAGCAAGATGTCCCATACGAGTGGGTACGAAACATCGGCAGTTATACCAGTGACTTGATTCCAGCTCGGAAACCCAGAAGCAGATAGTTTGGACCACGACGGCGGAAGTCTACGTACCAGATTATATCTTAACCCAATCTGAAAAACCGTAAAATTTATTTGTTGCAAACCATCACCGTATCCACATGAAGAATTTTACAGAGAAAATTGAACTAGATTTTGTTCTTCTAATCTGTAAAGATGGTAACTGAAAATGAAATAACAACGCAAAGATATTAATATTAATATAATATATAATAAAGATAATATTTAATTTAAACGATGAAAACAAATCTACGCTGAACTACTATCTCCTAAACTCTATATCTCTTATGAAAAGGATACAATATTACAGAATCGTGCTTATACTAAAGAGAAATAAAGAATTTGAGGAGTGTTGAGATTAGTAAAATATCCACAGTAAAGTCTAATCATCATTTAGCAGACACAACTACGCTATCAAAATGCTAATGTAGCAAAATGTAGTTTAATTTCGAAGTAAACATCTCTAAGTTCACAGTGCACAAGAGCATAGCCATCAAAATTATAATTGATAAATATTAAAAGGTTAAAATGCCTGCTGAAAGCTATTGAGCTATAAAGCTGTCTTTAACAATATTTAAAGATATGTTATTAACAAAATGAAAGTTACTAGTGAAATGCAGTACAGTCTTTAAATTTAAATATTTTGATAATTTTAATGCAAAACTTATGGATTGTTTCTTATTACAAGTTGTTCAATGTTTGATATCTTCTGAAATTATATAATATTTTTGTAGTTCATAACAAATTTTTGGTTAGCGTCTAGTTATAGCAATAATCTACCGAAAATAGCAATAATTTAGTATGGAAAGCAAAATACATTACTAGTTCATGTACACATTTATCATATTTCGTTTAAATATTATTTAAAGTTTATGGTTCTTAAAAGAGTCCAATATGAAATATATATTTATTACATAATCAAAGTATTTGAACTATTGAAACAGAGTATGTTAAAAATAATAAGAGGAAATTAAGTTACAGATTAAGTAAAAAAAATAGAATACACAATACATTTATGAAATATGCCGATTTGTAATTCTGAGAAAATTAATTTATCGTCGATAAAATATTTAATGAATAATTTAAGCAGACGACATAACACTGTTTAATTGAATCATAGAAAGGTTATAGGTTATCAACTGCGACTCCTATTTGTCAATTAATATGTTAAATGTACTTGTACAATGTTTTTTGTGGAAGTTTTTTAATCACAACACAAAATTATTGATTATAAGATTTAGTCCTCGACAGTAATTTGCTTGACTAGAGGTAATTAATTATAAACGTTGAATAATTAACGTAAAATTGATTTTCTAATTTAAGCAAGTTCTTGTAATTTTAATATGTCAAATAGTTTTCTTTCAATGGATATTTGTAATTGTATGATTAATTATGTTTTATATTACTGTGCGAGGGTAATAAATTTATATATTTTTAATAGATTTCCTTAGAGAATATTTATCGATTGTGTGCTGTATTATAATGTTGTAATTACTCGAGTCGCATAACTAGGATTATTATCTATTCGACATTTTATTACGTTATAAAAAAACTGTATGTGTTTATCACTATAAAATCGTTTATGTACACTAGTGCTTAATAAACAAAGATTATTATTCCCACGTTCTAACAATCGTGAATTTGATATTTTAAAAATTAATTTCACAAAAACCATAAATTTAATCTATTACGAAACCAATTTTAATTCCTATATTGAAAAATAAATTTTTCAATACAGCCTTCCTCCTTTTTAAAATATGCATTACACCATTTTATAAATCATAATCTATTATATATAAGTATTATTTTGGTTTCTCTTTAAAATAACTCCCAACAGCTGCTATAAGTTTATCGTCGTCCATATATTGTATTTTCTTAAGTGTTTTTTAATTTGGAAAAAAATTGTTACAGAATCCAAAATTTGGGGTATAATGCTGCACAATGAGCAAAAACAGCTTTTGAAAATCTTCAATTGTTGTGCACTGGCATTTTCAAAAATGGTTACTAATACTTTTCTCACAAAAAGCAGACTTTCAACATCCTGTCTAAATCTTCGATTCAGAATCATAATAATTTACTCACGGTGATAATTAAACATTCTCACTATTTTAAAAACGCAAAGCGATATTGTAAAGATTATTGTTATAGTAATCAATATCGATAACTATGGTTTGACAGCTGATAATGTCAAACTGTGTTGACATTTCTGTTCAGTAAAGTTTGGCAAGTTATCATGAATCGTTTAACGCCAGAATAACGCATCAAAATTCGCACTTTGTCCATTTTACGGTCAACATAATTGGCCTAGTGAGCAAGCAATTCGTGCAGTTATTGATCGTTTTCGCACTAATTTTACTCTTCTCGATTCAAAACCATCAACAAGACAAAGAAATGTGTGTACCGAAGAGAATATTGCTGCAGTATTGAAGAAGACGCCGAAATGTCGATTCATCGTCGTTCGCAACTTTTTGGCCTTTGCTCATCGACTCGTGTAAGAATTGAAGCCAAACGACCAACATTTGTGTCGCATTTTTGCTGATTAGGCTCATTTGAAACTGGTCGAAAATGAGCATTTTTATCAAAGAATTGTGTTTAGTGAAGAAGCTCATTTCTGGCAAAATTGCCGTATTTGGAGCGAAGAGATTAATTAACGAATCACCATTTCATCCATTAAAATTAACTGTTTGGTGCGGTTTACACGCTGGTGGCATCATCGGTCCTTATTTCTTTCGAAATGAGGAAGGAGCTGCCGTTATGGTGAGTGGCGAGCGTTATCGAGCCATACTGACTGAATTTTTGTTTCCAAATTAATCAGCTAAACATCGACCACATTTGGTTCCAACAAAATGGCGCAACTTGCCATAGAGCGCGCTTAACAATCGATTTACTGCAAAATCAATTTGGTGACAACTTTATTTCCAGAAGTGGTCCTGTTCACTGGCCCCCCTCGTTTGTGGGATTTAACGCCTCTGGATTACTTTTTATGGGGCTATGTTAAGTCATTGGTTTGTGCCGACAAACCAGCAACTCTTGAAGCATTGGAAGCCTATATTCAAGCCACCATTGACGCCATACGGCGTGTACTCAAAAATTGGACTAACCGAATGAACCATGTAACTCGTAGCCACGCCGGACATATGCCGGAAATCATATTTAAAAAATAAATGCCATTAAATTACCTACCAGATTATAATAAAAAAGATTTCATTTCAACAATATTTCTGTCTTGTATTATCATTTTAAGTTATCAAGCTCTTAAAAAAACACCCGATATAATATATGATACATGTTAAAATTAATATCCTTTTAAAATATTTTATATATGAAATACAGTTGATGTAATATGGATACCGCGAAAAAAAACTTATATTAATAAAAACCGTATGCTTTAACATTTTATAGTAATAATTAATTCAAATAACAACAATTTTGTTTAAAAATCCAATATTTCAGTGTTTTTAACATTTTTGATTATGTATGGCTAAAACTGAAAATAAAAAAGAACTGTAATTGAAAACTTTTATATATAACAACTTAAGAAAACTTTACGTACAGATGATCAAAATTTTTCATAGCAACATTCATGTACTTAGACGTAAGTAGGTAACAAAAAATCTAATACCATGATGTATCACACCTAAGAACTATTAAAATTCTTAAATTAATTAAAATTTTAAATATTTAAAGCATATTACACAATGTGTCCACAAATTTTTTGCAATAATATAGGAACAAACGAATTTGATATATTTTTTATCAATTCGTTTGTTTTAAGTGTTTCCTTTAAAAAATTTAAATCACAATTAAATTAGTCTTGCAAATTGTTATGATTTTAATACGGAAAAAAATTATTCAGTGTAACCTTTACTCATTTTTTCTTTGTATCTAAATTTCCTGGTTTCAATTTCCACATGGCCAATTGTATCTTTTTAATTTCTAAATCTGTACCAAAATTATTATTTTCATCGACTTTTGCTTTATATAACTCCAAAACTAATAGTCTATAAATGCTAAATCTGGTAAGCAAGCTGTGGAAACATATATTATCTAAATTCATATTTACCAATGGTAGAAAACGCAATTCTAAATTGATTCTAGTTTTCTTCGAAAAATAGAAATCAATAATTTTGTTTACTAAAATTCCACACCACGCGTTTATTTTTTAGACTTTTTACATTAATTCTAAAATTTGAATTTAATTCTAGCCAATACCTGTAATTTTGAGATGCTGTCCTATATGTAGTAAAGGTGGTTTCATTCGATAAGAAAATTAAAACAAATTTAAGCACATAATCCTGAGGATCCAAAGAATGAATAGATTAAGATTTGTAAGGACGTATCTTATTTTTCCTGTAAATTTTTTGTAACAAGCGTTCTCTTTTACGCAAAGATAATTTTAGGTTTTCGTCTACTGATCTCATAGCCAACGAAATTACCGCATCATCCTCATTCTATTGCTTGCGTGTTTTCATTTTTTTAAATACAAAACCACTTTCGATGTACAATATTTTTTGATATTTTGACTCTAATATGAATGCCGGTATATATTTTATTAAATTTTTCAATGACCGTTTGCTACATAATTTCTTAAATTCCATAAAATTTTACTAAATAAATCTGCCTCTGCAACGTAAACATAACTTTAATTAAGAGTATTAGTTATTGACACGCATTTAGATAATAAATTTTGTTAATTATTTTGACAGTTCCGGGTAATACAAAAACTCTGAATGTAATTTGATGGTAACCAAGCATGTATTATAAATTTAAAGCCATAAATGAGACTGTTCGTAAACTTTTATTCATTCGTTTTTATAGGTTTTAATACTAGAAAACACTTAATGCTAGAAAAAATTTTATGATTATAAAATATAAATATAAGATCCCTGTATAAACGCTATTAATACATTAATACTTAAAATGTGAAATTAATTTCAATGCTTATGTTAATTCGCGGTTATATTGAAGTGAATGTTTTTTATAGATAAATAATATATAATGGTAATGTCATTTAGAATAAATAATGAGATAAACTGTTTGTAATTATGTTATAATAATAAATAAATATAAATTCTCGTTACTTTTTAATAGTTTAAAAACTCAATATAATAATATCTTTTGAAACAAAATTGACCTCTCCGTACTTTCCTGTGTAGTTGCAATGGTTTATGAACGAAGCCAAGTAGAATTAGAAAAAAACAAGAAGAAAACTCTGACCTAATTGCATTTTCATTCTTAAACGATCAATTTGAATCTTCTTAGTTTCCCACAATTGATACAATTAGTAATAATTATAGACAAAAAACAATACGACAAGACGGTTTATATTTCCGTTAAATACGACGACAGGTTTTGCAATTTAAACTACCATTATTTAAACGTCTATCTTTATAATTTGCAGATGTTCTAACTCTCAATAAGAATACAAATATAATTTTACAAAAATAGATTCAAAATAAATTTAGTTAATTAATATTTATTCATTTAAGAAATATACACAAACTGAGATACTGTTTTTGTACGTACTGGCCGCTAACATCAATTAAGTTTTGCCATTGAGTAGGAAACTGTTTTATGTGATTCTGGTAAAATGTTTAGATTTGGTTATATAAAAATTGCTCACAGAAAAACAGAAGTTAATCACTGAGAGGCCAAATTAGGGCTGTAGAAGATGTTCAACAAGAATACCAGTGTATTAGAATCATTGTTTCTTGATCATGCTTATACTGCCGTACCATAAAAAAACGTTTGGGTTAGGGGTGTCGCGTCGTTTTGGTCGATGTACAACTGGCTTTGCTTAAGAGTTCTCAATAATAAGCTGTATTAATTATGTTTTTCATTAAAAATCTACAAACATAACTCCACACAAATTACGAAATACTATATCTAACCCGCTAAACGTTAGGACTTGGGCATGCGCTGATAATTGTTCGTTCCATAGACGCCATTTCATTAACGATTTTTTTTGTCTCGAATAGGTAATGATGTACTTATAAGACTCACATATGCGTCGTCTTTTCGTTATATCGTCGAAATAACAATTGACAAATTTTAACGCATAGTTTTTAGCGCTGTTTCTATAATAGGCGCACATCATCACTCATGTACTGAGTTTTCGAAGTTATAAATCATCTCAAAGAGTGCGTTGGTTTGCTGAACAATTAATTTTGTCATATGCTGAATTTTTTTCAATGTTCTATTAGAGAGCGCGATCAAGGCATGCGGGAAATTTAACATATTAAGGATTCTTTCGAAATTAATAACATTGTTTCGTTATTAAATTGTACACGTAGTATTTTCAAAATGTCTCTCAATACACCTGCGTTGAATAAAAATTTTATTATTATGCGTAATACAGTAAGTCCCGTAGCTCAGTCAATATATTAACTATTTAATCAACTTATGCAAGCATATTATATGTCCTACAATTACTCACATACTGACTAATGCCTCTAAAACCGCATTAATATCTCTTATTGTATACCATTGTGCAATAATGAGTTACACCTACTATAGACCTACCCTAATTACTGCAAAAGTATATAGTAAATATTACTTACTTAATCCTTGTACCTTTCTACCCTTTGCGAGTGTAAGGCATGTGAAGTTGCGTGTAGTACTATATCAATCTTTTACTTATTATCTTGCATATCTTTTTACCCTGCGTGGGTTGTTTTGCTTCTTCCCAATTTTTAATCCTTTTCTGCTTACTGCATCTCTCACGTCCACCAGCCACGTTCTCCTGGATCTGCCTCTTTGCCACTTTACCCCTCTCCTGGCTTCAAATACTTGTTATACTTGTCTGACTATCCTCTGCTCAGGCATTCTTTTCATATGACTATATCATCCCAATTTCTTCTTCTATAAGTCCCAGTTTCAAATTTCTCCGAGGGTTGTGTTCTTAATCTTGTCCATTCTTCTTTTGTCTTCCATTTTTCTTATAAATCTCACTTCTGTAATTGCTATCTTTTTTCTGTTTTTCTATCATTGGCCATACTTTTCCTCCATTTAAGAGTATTGGTATAGCTACTTTCTTGAATATTTGGACTCCAATCTCTTTCGGTATCTCTTTCTTCCCAAGAGGATATATATTTACATTGTTAAACAATCTTCTTTCTGTTCTTCTTCTCTCTAATATTTCCGCTTCTATTCTTCCGTCTTGTGTCAATATTGATCCCCAATATTTAAATTTCTGTACTTGGACTAATTTTTCCTCATCTAACCTTTATTGCATGTGTCCTTGTTTTCTTCCCACTATCATAGTCTTTTCTTTGTTAATTCGCATATTTATTTTCATAAGGACCTCCTTATATATTTGCATATTTGTATTAAGTGTTTTTTCATCTTTTACTATAATAACCATATCGTCTGCGTAACACAGTTCTGATATATCACCTTTTTCATTTTTCAAAAGCCTATCTCGTACGATCTTACCACTCTTTCTTTACCTCCTTTACTGCTTCATCTAAAACCAATGAAAAAAGCAGAGGGCTTAGAATACATCCTTATCTCTGTCCTATATTTGTTTCTAACCTATTGGAGCTGTTTTGTCTTGTTCTTAGATAATTTGTTGATTCTTTTCTTAACTTTGCACTCCCTTTATTAAAATTTCTGCTATTTCTCTGTTTCTCAGTATTTCCCATATGTTTTCCCTCTTAATCCCATCAAAAGCTTGTTGTAGATCTATAAAACCCAAATGAACATTTTTATCTTGTTCTAATGCATTTTCTCCTAACTGCTTCATTATAAAAAATGCATCATTTACGCCTCTTCCTGGGCAAAATCCAAACTGTGTTTCTTTTAAAGTATACTTTAGTTTATCTCTCAGTCTTCTTTCTAATATTCTAGCATATAGTTTCGACACTGTGCTTCTCAAAAATAATCGAACTGACTTTAAAATATAAAACTAATAAATCTTGGCAAAACTCATTTTATCTATTCAAAATACATATTTTGCTTCAACAGCGAATCGCGGTACTACTGTTTAAACTGTTTAGGTCGCTGATTGCAATTGTGTTTATTGCGTTAACCATTCAAGTCTCCAGTTGATATAAAGTAGTTTTTTACCGCCAAAAGCAGCTTAGGAAATAAAAAATAATTGCACGGAGCTAAATTAGGTGAACACGTAGTGTAGAAATAAAAGCAAATTTAATTTTTGTTAAAAAAAAATAGACAATTAGAAAACCATTATGATTATCTATCTTCAGGGCGAACGCAACGAATGTGCTATGTCAAAAGCTTCGATACGATTGAAATAATATTCATAATTAACGATTGCGTCACTTGTAAATTCTTTCTAGATGATTCTTTTGGAATCTATCGTAAAAATTAATGTATATTACATCGATTTTTGACTGCGGGTCCCAACGATATTTTTTTATTTTAATTATCTAAAAATTTCCATTTAGCACTTTTATATTTGATTTCTGAATCGTGTTGAAAACATATCATCGCCAATCACAATTCTAATAATAATAAATAATACTAATTTTATTGAAATATACCCAGAACTATTCAATTTATCACAAGAGAGGTTAATTGATCAAAAATGTGCTATTATTAACAATAAAATAATTTCAGAAAAAATTTTTAGAGCAACTGAAACAAAAATTTCTACGTAAACATCACGAAAAAACGATAAACAGATGAAAATTGAATGTACAAAAAATGGAGATGAAAATAACATATGATACTACGAATTATAACCAAAAAGATCAGTCAAGAAACTTATAATCGATTGAGCAATACGATAGAAAAGAAACAGAAATGATAGAGATATTTAACGAAAATATGTTATGCAAAACCTAAATCCTATTAAACGGCCAATTCAGAGAAATAAAGAACTTCATATATTATAAACTATATACTACAGCATACACTCCACTAATACTCAATGATCAAAAAATATAACACATGATAAACAACACAAGTAAAGGAAACAGTAAACCATCGTAGCTACATCGACTAGAAAATAAAATTACAAATATGTACAAGGAAATAAATAGGTAAAATAACACAAACCTTCAAAGATAACATAGAAAAGGCAAAACACATAAGGAAATAGTAAGTATAATTAAGGAAAGCTAAGAAGAAAAATTAAATGCATTGTTAGATAAATTGAAACAAAAGAAAAGATAATTAGCAAAAATATTAAAAAACAAACGTGCAGTCCGATCCCAAACCCATAGATAAATAGGTTGAGCGAAAAGTTTGTCGATGTTAAGCTGTGATAGTGCGGAAAATCTAGGCCATAATAATAACATTCTATTTACATTACGCTCAGCCCGTGCTCAGTTTTTTACAAAAAAAGAAAATAGAAAAAGAATTAAAAAATATGTATACGCAAGTACTCAATACAAAAAAAAACATGAATACAGAGCAAATGAAAATGTTAACAAGAGCTTTTTTCAATAAGAATTCAGCGAAAAATTCTAATTAAAAATGAAAACAATATGTACAGAGCTAAGTAAAGAATATAATGAATTATGTATGTGATATAGCATAATGGCTGACAAAATAAGACAAAAAAGAAAGATTTTATACATTTCTGGGTTAAGCTATCACTAATTTGCGAAATAACTACTCCACCATATATTACAAGGATGATTTCTGCAAAATATTGGTCTTAGTCCGAAGACCATTATAAAACGCTAATGAAGATTGTAGAGGAGTCGAGGGTCATCTAATTTATTATTCAGAATCTTGAGCAAAAAATTACGTTTCGCCGAATCGGTATTTTCGGTAATTTGTCAATCGACTAATAAACATTCTCATATGATGTGGATGATCATCTTAACTGAAGATGCCACTCAAAAAGATGTGTTAAACGATAATCCCATTAGTGATTTTAAACTTATTAAATGTTTCTACGACATTTTTATCGCTTGTAACAGAGAACTTAATCTGGATTCCTTCTCTTTCATTTATTTATTTATTATCTTACCTTTCAGTGAACAAAATGTTTTTAAAATTCGTTACGGATTATTTAAAAAGATTAACATTGAATGAATATCTCACCAAGTTTCATCCATGATAACAAATTGGCTCAAGAAAATATCTTTTCTAAACTGAGCACGGGCTAAGGGTAATGTATTCATCCTGGCTTGTTTTTCATCAATATTCAGGCATCTAGGGATCCATTTTGCATTTTTTTCATGACCAAATCGACGTGTATGTTCATATGTAATATTCAGTGCCCCGGGTATTCGTTTTACTTCAATTCAATGGTGCGTTAATATTTACTTTATTTAGGCATACTATCCAATCTCCCACCGTGACATACGAGGGATGATGATCACGGGTATTAAGCATATCTTTGTAATGTTAAAAAGGAATCATTCTATTATTAATAACACCCTATCAACTACATATGTTTCACCGATCTGTAAGATAGAAGCGTTCTTGCTTTGTCGGTCAATACATTTATGTATTGGTCGAGAGAGGGAGATATGATATTATTCATTATTTTCTGTATCGAAAGATATGATAATACACTCTGAAGGAATTGTTCATTAATAACACAAATCAACCTGACGATCCGTGATATCGGTGAAACATATGTAGTTGATAGGGTGTTATTAATAATAGAATGATTCTTTTTAACATTCTTTAATTGGCATAAAGCCTAGATGTAAGTTTCTGTCTATTATACACTGGAAACATATCTCCGATCTGTAAGATAGAAGCGTTCTTGCTTTGTCGGTCAATACATTTATGTATTGGTCGAGAGAGGGAGATATGATATTATTCATTATTTTCTGTATCGAAAGATATGATAATACACTCTGAAGGAATTGTTCTTAATAACACAAATCAACCTGACGATCCGTGATATCGGTGAAACATATGTAGTTGATAGGGTGTTATTAATAATAGAATGATTCCTTTTTAACATTCTTTAATTGGCATAAAGCCTAGATGTAAGTTTCATTATACACTGGAAACACAGTCTCCGATCTGTAAGATAGAAGCGTTCTTGCTTTGTCGGTCAATACATTTATGTATTGGTCGAGAGAGGGAGATATGATATTATTCAATATCTTTGTAAGTCTGTTTGCTTTTTAATTCTTGGACAACTGACATTTTTTTAAGTATAATGTACAACTTTTCTTTGAAATCTCATAATGTTACTGCTCATTATCACGGTGTCGATACGTTGTTTATGCAAGTAATCTGCTCAGGCTATCTGGCTGTTAATACACCATATTTATATTTATTGATCTTTTATTTATACCGGGTTGAAGACCAAAAACTATTTAAGCCCATTTCATGTTCACCGTATTAATACAAAGGGTACTAGGAAAGTTTCGCAATATGACCCAACAATGAATCGTAGGAAGCTGCTTGTTGCTGCATGTTGAGACATGTTCATAAGTGCATAGTAGCCGCCGCGCCATGTCGATGGGCTCAGTTTTTCATTAGCAGTGAGAGTGGAAAGTGCTTGCGATGGCATCGTGGTCACGAAATGAGATAAGGGCAGTTTCGCGTTATAATTTCGTCCGTGGTTTAAACATAGACCAGTGCTTCGAAGAAATGACTCTTGCACTAGGTGATGTTTGTCCACATCGCACAACGATATTTAGGTGGTATAGAGAATTCCAAAGGGGAAATTTAACTGTGGAGGATGCAGGGAGGCCGGGAAGGCCACGAACGTCATTTACGGAGGAAAACGTTACTACTGTGAGGAAAATGCTTGGCGAGGACAGGCGAGTGACCTACCAACAGATAGAGGATACGTCAGGCCTAAATGCACCAGCAATTCGTTCAATTCTGCAAGATCATTTGCATGTGAAGAAACTTTGTTTCTTCTGGGTGCCGCATCGACTGACTGAAAAACAGATGACACGACGTGTGACTTACTGCCGGGAGATGCTAAAAAAGTTTAATAAGGGACAATCTCGGTATGTGAACAACATCGTGACAGGTGACGAGACTTGGCTGTACTATTACGATGTGCCGACCAAAGCTCAAAACAAAGTTTGGGTCTTTGATGATGAGGACACACCCATAGTTGTCAGAAAATCCCGACCTGTAAAGAAGAAAATGATATTATATTTTTCAAATCGAGTGGAATTGTGGAACGCGTCGTTTTGGACAAACTGAAGACAGTCACAGCTAAGTGGTATACTGAACAGCGCCTGCCTAAAGTCATTGGATCTATGAAGAACCTGCGGCCAAAGTCAAGAATGGACACCTGATTCATCCATCACGATAATGCTCCAGCTCACCGCGCCAAAGCCTGCACCTAATATTTGACCACGACAGGATTGAAACTTCTCGAGCACCCTCCCTACAGTCCAGATCTTGCTCCCTGCGACTTTGCACTGTTCCCGCATGTGAAAATGAAGCTAAAAGGGAGGCGGTTTTCCAGTGATGAGGACCTTCTGCAGGTTTGGGACAATGAGTGTGCTTTGCCCTCTAACGAAACTTGGCAGAACTGGTTTAAAGATTGGTTTCGGAGAACGGAAAGGTGTATTGAGTGTAAAGGAAATTACTTTGAAAAAATTAAATAAACAAAGCTGTATTGCAAAACTTTCCAAATACTCTTTGTATTATAGACTCATAAATGTGATTGTGGGGACATATGTACATACCATATAACGCCAATAGAACAATATATTAGTAATATAGTGATGTACTTATATTAAGTGTTCCAAATGTAATTTTTTTCTCTTCTTTAACTTAATTGTCGAAATATGTATCTAGTAATAAAAACTACATTGCAGTAAAGGGTTTTAATTATTTTTTATAGATAGTTTGTTGGCTAGAGTATGTAATTGTAATTTTGTTTAGAGTCATTTTGATTATTTTGAAAACATAGAACGTATTAATCAAATTATTAATTAAGTTAATTAATGTTGAAAATGATACTCTCCAAATACCTTTTCTATACAATGTTGACATTGTGCAATATCTTGCCTTGCTGCACGGATGTTTTCTGGTATTCAAACACTGCGAAGCCTGCCCCAGGCTGCTTGTTTTAAAAGTTGAAGCTATCGTTCTCAAATTACTGACCTACAATAAAATGGTTTTTCTGTGATGAACTTTAGCGTATGGACCAAACTGCCTACTAAATAAGTATTGTATTGTGGTAAGCCAACCTAAGTCTGATACAGTGCAGTATATAAAATAAATAGCAAACATTGCTATTTTAAAGCTGAAATAAATTTTTGAATAACTATTAGGGTTGCTTTATTATTTACATTTAATAGTTGGGAGTTATTTTTGTCGCAACTTGTATATTAATAAACACTGCTATTGAAAAACTCGTATATGTATACTTCTCATATTGCTATACCTTATTCAAGAAACATAAAGACTAACAAAAAACGCGTGATCATTGTGTGATTTTTAAATCTGCCTTTCTCTAACTTCTTACAGCTCCATTAAAATCCCAGGGCAAACGACGTAAGTTACTGCCCTATGAGAGTACGGTGATGCTTTGACATTTTCAAATAAATATCTTTTCCATTAGTGATTCGTGGATGTACAAATATGTTATTGTTCCGAGTTAACAAAGATCACTGAATACTACGAAGAAAATAATGTAAATGTATTTGAAGGAATTGTTAGAAAGAGTACTGCCAGTTTTGGAAGAAAATTGCAAAAGTGCTAACTTCAATTTAAGGAAAGGCGATTTTTAGTCTTAACTGCGAGACAACAATATATGTTTCGAAGAAAGCTTCAATAAACATGCGATTGATGATCATGCGGAAACTCATAATAAGACAGTTCTAAAATTACCACTATATCATTGCAAATTTAACCGAATTACGTGGGATGTCATTTAAGTGTTGCATAGTGGGACATAGAGGGCGCCACTAATCAAATGTCAGTACTACAAATTAACCTCCATCTTTAGTTAACCCAATTCCAAAGATTCAGTGCGACACGTATAGTATTGTAGCTACAAAAAACTGTTAAAGTTGACAAGTTACCTGAAAAATGCAATTAAATCGAAAACATTTTCGCGGAATATTTCTTTATAATTTTCAAAGACAATTCTCTCAACAAGTATGCTTCGCCGAGTTGGTTTCTATTTTCGGCAATGAAGCACCACATCAGTCAACAATTTCTCGTTGGTATGGATAATTCAAACGTGGACGAATTAGTCTTAGCGACGATCAGAGCAGGTTCACCAGAAGCGACAGTCACACACAAAAACATCAATGCTGTGCGCAAGATCATCAATGAAGATCGACATGTGACAATATCGTCAGATTGAAACATAATTGTAGATTTTAAAGACCGCAGTTCAAAAAAATTTACATAAAGAATTGTGTGTAAAAGAATTAGTTTCCCGTTGGACACCGCGCGTGATAACTGAAAAATAGAAAACAGTTTGGTGAATGGTCCAAAATTGGTCCAAAAACTCTAGATCACTTCAAAGCCAAAAACTCTAAAAACAACATTGTCAGTGGTGATGAATCTTGGATTTACTCATACAAGCCAGAAAATAAACGCCAGTCTTCTGTTTGGGTGTTTCAAGTTGAAGAAAAGTGGACAAAAGTCATTCGTTCTCGAAGTATCTGCAAAAAGATGGTAGCTACGTTTGTCTCAAAAGCAGATCATGTAGCAACAATTCCTCTACAAGAATAAAAAACTGTTACTGTCGATTGGTGGATAACCATTTGTTTGCCGCAAGCCGTCGCTTAGCTTCACAAAACCAAACCCGAACGACAAATCGTCCTCTACCAAGACAATGCAAATTTGCACACAACACGGAATACAATTGAATTTGTAACGCAACAAAACGTCGAATTGTTGGACCATCCTCCGTACAGGGACCTAAGTCCCAACGATTTCTTTACCTTTCCGAAAATCAAGAAGAGACTGGGTGGTCAAGGGTTCCAGTCGTCAGAAGAAGCAGTCAATGTCTTCAAAAACGCAATTTTGACTGTACCAACAAACGACTGGAACAACTGCACTCAGAGTTGGTTCGAACGCATGCAAAAGTGCATTAGTCTTCGTGGAGAAAACTTCGAAAAATAATGAAGTCTTTAAAAGCTATCTAGTTTTATATGCTAAACTGAAACGACAACCCATGTAAACTGATGTGGGCTTAAGCGAAAGGTGAAGTTAATAAAATAGGCACTACATTTAAATTATAGGAAGCAGCGAGCTATTGCACATGTCATTGAACAACGTTGTATAGATAGAAGATAACTAATACTATAACAACAATTTTATAATTAATTTAGATAGTTCTGAAAGCAATGACATTACATTCAAGAATAATTTCAGTGCCCGACAACATTAGAAAATAGTTTATAATATTTAAGTACGTACATACAAAATTTCTTTTGCTTTCTTTCTCTTACATCATTATGTTAACTTCAGAAGTAGCAACAATAAGGTTTAACATCCTTTTGTTATATAGCGACAGGGGTAATTAGTATTTAAGCACTATATATCCAGTCATTAAATCAAATGTTTTGTTGGAATTAAATTAGGTATTATTATGTGATTGTACACATTTTAATTACAAAATCCATAAACTTTTCGAATTTAAATTAGTTCAGAACTTTTTGTAAACTAATAAGATATTTATTTATAAAATTTTACATTTGATAATCAAAAAAATTTATATTTTGATTGTTACTACAATACCCTATTGTAAATCGGACTGTGCACGCGCTACACGCGTGGACACCTCATGCTTGTTCTATTTCTTCACCGAATGAACTATAGCAAACATTTTCAGAAACTAATAGAAACAAGTAATGTTTAAACTAATTGTTAGTGTAGTACAACTAATAAAATAAAAATATCTAAATACATTTTTGAAATTGATAATGTGTATTAACGCTTATATTATAAATATATTATGTCAAATACCAATTGGAAATAATTTTTCAAATTGATTAGATACTTTCATAAGGAGGAAATATATATTACTCCTTTTACTGTTTGTATGATTGGACGAAAATTAGTAATAAGTAAAATATTAAACTCATTAAATTATAAAATTATTAGTTAAAAGTAAAATAGATTTCTGAATAGTAAGTATTAATAAAGTTTTCAATTTATTCTCACAGCAGTAAACATTTTTAATTTTTAATTTGTACACTTATAAATTTTATAATATATATAACATGTGGATGATCAATAAACTTGCTAAGTTTAAGAGACTTCATTTTGATACCCAACGCATATAAACATATCAAGAACATGACCAGTATAGATGAAGATTTTTATCTCTTCGTAGTATTCTAATCAAACACGATTTATGTATGAAATAGCGGTTGATTCAATATATGTAAATCGTGTAGAAATATTAAGAGTAATCTTTGTTGAAAAGTTAGAATACGATAACGTTGTTATTTACGATTGTGTGTATTACAATTGTGTTATAAATTTTCGTATTTATGTTTAAATTTCAAGTAAAATATCGGGTAAACCTTCTCGTAACTCGTATAGTTTGCATTTTTTGTATTAATTTGGCATATTATATGGAAATATTTTATAAATATAAAGAAAATAATTTTTTCTGATTGAAAAATATTGAATTCCATTTAGAACTTTTTATTGTGTATTCATCTAATATATACTAGATTATGTTACTTGATTGCACATGGAAATTAATCTCACTGTAGTGCGATAAAATTTGAGAACATTTCATACTAATACAGTTAGTTCAATGTTACTATTTTCATAGCACAATTTACATTGTATATAGAAATGCTTATTGCAGAACCTCTAATGTAAAACTTAATTTATTTATTTCAAAAAATATATTGGTGATTTTTTACGTCAAAAAATTAGAACCACAGTAAGGATTTTCATTGGAATTTTTTCTTACGTTCAACCTTTCTTCAAATGAGGTTCAAGCTCCTTAATGATCATTCAAAATATACTGTCGGAGGCCCGTAAAAGGTAACTAGTAATGTTATAGAATAGCATTAGTAAGAAAGCTACTGAATGGATTCATAGATTGCAGGTTATATTGTCAAACGAATCGAAAAGTAGGCTGAGAAATCGGCATTTTTATGTGAAGACGCCTAGACGAAAGACCTTTCTTGGATATAAAAGGCAGTAAAACATCTCCCATCAGATTTAGAGTGTAATTACTGTAGAAGCACGTGAACCTCTTTATGTGGTCGATGCTACAAAGAAGATGTAGTATATTAATATATAATACTTTTAAGATTCACTTTTTACCATATTTAGACAAAATTAGATTTTGCTCGTCGCCTTTTAAACTTATACAAGAGCACAGATTTAAATTTAAAAAAATCTACTATTTTGCTGTAGCTTGCGTTTTTATTAATTTTTAGTTCCTAAGCATAAAAATACAATTGTATTATATTATAAATATACTCATAGTGCTAATATTATTGATAATCAAAATTTCATTTGGCAAATAAGAAAAGGGAAGGTGTGCAAATGAATAACTTATTTCTATTGCATAATTAAGTAAGATCTTTCAGTTTTATTTTGTTCAATATTTATATTTCTATTTATCCTATTCAATTCATGAAATTACTTTCTATATCATGAAACAATAATTTTCATTTCAATAATTTTCCAAGATGAACATTTTACATGTTTTCAACACACAAATTTTTCATTTACATTTTAAGTGTGTAATTCGGCAAAAAAAATAGGACACTTTCGCTACCATACTTCAATAAGTCAATTATTCAAAGACATCAAATGGTTGTATTCCATTTGATGTCTTTGAATAATTGATTCATGTATAGTATAAAAAGAAATTTAACCATATTCTTCATTTATGCGAATTAAATAAGAATATGCAACCACGATATACTATAATGTTGATTACCGTTATGATTATAAGGAAAATTTGAGATAAAGATAATAATAATAATAATAATAATAATAGCTAATTTATTGGCTTAAATATAGTAAAAAATTTACACAAATATTATTTAAATAAATTAAATAAAGTAGGTATACTTAAGATCAAATGAACCAGAGTCAGCTATTCTATCGTACATCCTGCATCAAGGAAAATTTTAACACAACTATATATGTATACCAGATACAAGACCAGCAAAAGAGAAAACTAAATATTCAATAAACTAAAAATATTAAGAGAAATGCATAATTACTGTCCCATATTTTCAAATGTTATAAATATAAATGTATATAGAGCTAAAGTTAAAATTATGTAATATAAAAAATCATAGTGAAGCATTCACTACTGTAAAGCTATTATTAGGAGAAGAACAAATTTATAGAATTTGGAGTATATTTTGATAAGAAATTTATTTTCTAAAAAAACTATTCCCAAAAATATGTGTCGTCGTATCAAGTTTTATATCCCAGCCTTAAAATTTATCAAAATTAACTATTGTGTTTCCAAAAGATAATATTAATAATATTTGTATGTTCATATGTGTATTTTAATACATTAATTTAATCTTATTTTATTTAAAAATTTTAGAGTTAGTTTTGTAGCAAGTACATTAACTGTAATTTAACAGCTTCATAAAGATAATTACATTGAATGCTGACAATCTTATATTGAAATAAATAAGCTAGAGAATAAGTGAGCAGTTATTTCCGTTGATATTGTTTTAAATAATAAAATTAGTATGAGAAAAAAATCTGGATAATATTTGATTATAGTTAAAGATGAATTTTTAATACTTTGCCATTATGGTTTTATTGTATTATATGAATGAAAATATGTGGAACATTAGACTTTTTGTGCGATGCAACAAGTTTTAAACTCCATATAACTATCGACCTTCATAGCGGCCTCGACCGAGGCGTGTATTTATGTTTTTATTATTGAATTTATTCGACAGAATTTGGACGAGAGCTTTATTTCTGAAAATCAATGCGTTGTAAAGAATGAACTAGAACAAACCCTAAAATAGTGCAACAGTATGAACTTGTATGAATATTATTACATGTTAAAATAATTATGAAATTATTTTAATAATAGGAAAATATAAATTTTCATTGTTAGCACAATAATGAATATTTAATAGATGAAAGAATTTTAAGACTAGTAGAATAGAATGTAAACTCTAACCTACCTCAAGTCATTGTAGCTTAATTTGATTTCTGTAATTGTCATATTCAATTCTTTAAAGCGCCGGGATTCCAAGTCGTCCAGTTTCGAATAATTTATTCTTAAGGAAACTTTATCAGTAGCCGAGAATTTATTACCTAGTATTCTAGCGACCTGGTCAAAAGACTCCATTTTTTCACACATAATCATAGTCGCAATAATTTTCGAATCATTAGTACGTAAATCGCAAGAACACGGTTGTATTTCTCTCCAAACGCTGCAATATTCAGTACTAACGCCCAATACAGCTAGTAAAAGGGCTGACATTCTAAGTCCTAGAGCAACGTGATACCGTTGTACTGTCATTAATGATAATTTCTTCTTAAATTCGAATTTAAATGTTTTCGTGTCGAGATCTACTGTGCTTTTTTCTTCACTCTGTTTTTGTTATGACTCCACTACCGAACTCGAACAAGTAGCCGATTTTTAAACAATGACACATTTGAAGACGATGACACTCACAATTAATAATAAATTATTGATATCTTCGATGCGCGTGATTGATAAATTGTACCTGTGTTAAGATCTACCGGAAGTCTTGTCTTGATAAATCACCCTGTTCGCACAGTAGTCGGATAGTGACTGACGCTTGATACCGTGGTGGCGCCTAAATTTTCTTGCTTCGCAGCCTTGGATACTCGTGTCTGATTCAGAGGACATCGTAAATCCAGAGGCAGGCGCCAAGTCACGGCATATATCTCTATCAGTTTGTCCCTCGGGTAAGTATCAAACTAATTAACAGTGTTGCACGCCACTATCAGATTGCATTCTTCGAGTACCATGCGAGATTCCATTAAAGATTTATAGGGAAGAGCAAAAGAAGTACAGATTGGCGCCTATCATTAATCACGTTTGTGTGACCTACCTATGTTCTTTTTCTTCTGTTCTTATCCGCGAAACGTTCATTAATTAAAAATTTCTTATTATTAAAAATTTAATTTTTGTTCTACTAATAATATGAATGAAAAAAAATTATTAATTATATTTTTAATGATTCGTTCTAGACAATTTACATTAAATTACTTATAATTTTAAAAGCGTAATGAATAATAAATTTTTATAATTTGTAGATTGTAGTTGTCGATATCTACTGTGAATTTTCATTTATTTTCTACACCTGTACGTATACTTATGAATAGTTAATTAGAGACGGTACGATAAACAAATAAAAATATATATTTTAAAAATTATTACTTTTAATACAAACATTTTCACTAGTTTAATAAAAATACAAAATTTTACATGCTAGAATATCTAATTGTTAAAATACATGTAAGATTTTTAATTATTTTATTTATATTTATACTTGGTTACTTGCATTTGAAAGAAGCGGATTTATTTATAGATTATTACAAATATACAGTAAGGAGCTTTCTAGAATTTGCATTTCTGTAATTTTAAATGAAAAACATTTTCACTATTTTACTTAATTTTATTCTCAATAATCTATTGCATTAAATGGGATGATGGTAATATATTTATGTTAATCAGTAACAAATACTTTCTAATGCTATGATAATATGAAAGTCAACTACTGAAAATTCTTCGCTCATCTAGCTTTGTTTCGCAAGTTCTGTTAACTTCGTTGTAAAAATTGTTTTATGTAGATATAATCAACTGAAATTGGAAACAGGTTTGTATAATATAAATACCAGAAACGGCAGATCACAATCATAACCTCAATAAATTAAGTTTTAAAATTTGGTATTATTGAAGTTCTTGTAAAAATTCAACTAAATTAAACATGGTCGAATTTATCAAAGAAATTCACGAATACATTTATTTGATATCAAATTTGCGATACTATATTTCGCAAATTTAATCACGAAGCGATTTTATGAATTTATGATTCGAAAAGTATCTTCGGCATATGTTACCATTTCCAGGAATTTGAAAGTGTCGGATTTTAGCAAATATTCTTTACAAAATATTGTATTATAGCATGTCTGACCTTTTTCTTTTGCCTTAGTATTATTACACAGCAATTAATCAGAAAAAAATTTAAAAAGTACTGAAATTATACTTTTAATTTTGAAATAAATGATGGAATAAAATAAAGTTTATTATTCAGGTTTATATTTTTAATTTAATAAAACTTTTAAATCTTTGCTAATAAACATTAGACTTTTTGCAAGATTCCATGAAAGAGGTCAAAAATAAAATATCTACAGTAAGAAGACTGATTCTGAAATATCTTAGATACACGTTAAAGAATTACTGGTAGGAGATGTATAATCTTATACCAGAATCAAGATTCGAAACACAGTTAATGTCATACAAGAATGGTTACTTTAAATGTACGCTCATCACCTCAGTCACGTCAATGTAACTAAAAAGGATCATTAAAGAGAACATAATTGGAAGAACGGTAAAATATCTCTATAAACTTTCTAGAAAATTGTTAAATCCTCTCTTAAAAGATGTACGAAAACTTGTTTGACATGTGGTACTAGAACACTTACTAAATTTTCTTATATTTTTAACTAATAACAGCTTTCATACATTAGAGTTTTTCTCTAAATGGGAATAAATATGGTCTGTTATAATCCAGTGCTTACATTTGATATTTTTTTAACATTCATGGTCTGTAAGAAGACTTTCGTGGCTGACTGTACATATGGTAAACCACGATTTATTGAACTGCAATCTTTACAAAATTTAGTTATCGTATTCGGAAAATAATTTTCTGTCAACGGATTTATGTTGGCTGTATTTCTTAAGAAATTAAGTGCAAACAAACATGTCAATTTTTAGGCAAATGATAAAAGTCATTTTATTCATTTATACAAGCAATAGTAAGCAGTCAGTTATATATGTATATATATATATATATATATATATATATATATATATATATATATATATATATCTTGTTATCCAGCTGTTACGTATATCGATTTGACATTTTAAAATTTGTATTTGATATAAAATTGTTGCTTATTTGGTTTCCGTTTGTTGTTTTTGTACAACACTTTGGCAAATAAAATTTTTAATTATAGTATGTACTAACGTTGTGCGCAGCTGTTTGTAATGGGTGTTCTTTAAGTTGCATGAGAACTATCGATATCGATAACTATGGTCTAACAGCTGATAATGTGAAACTGTGTTGACATTTCTATTCAGTAAGATTTGGCAAGTCATCATGAATCGTTTAACGCCAGAACAACGCTTCCATATTGTGGAAATTTATTTTGAAAAAAATTAATCTGTCCGCGAAGCTCATAGAGCACTTCGTCCATTTTACGGTCAACATAATCGGCCTAGGGAGCAAGCAATTCGTGCAGTTGTTGATCGTTTTCGCACTAATTTTACTCTTCTCGATTCAAAACTATCAACAAGACTATTGCTGCTGTAGCACAAAGTATTGAAGAAGACGCCGAAATGTCGATTCGTCGTCGTTCTCAACTTGTTGGCCTTTGTCCTTCGACTACGTGGAAAATTTTATGTAAGGATCTTGGCTTACGTGCCTATAAAAAACAGCTAGTGCAAGAATTGAAGCCAAACGACCATCGTTTGCTTGGCATTTTTGTTGATTGGATTTGAAACTGGCCGAAGATGAGTATTTTTATCAAAGAATTGTGTTTCGTGATGAAGCTCATTTCTGGTTAAATGGCTACGTCAATAAGCAAAATTGCCGTATTTGGAGCGAAGACAATAATCAAGCCATTAACGAATCACCATTACATCCATTAAAATTGACTGTTTGGTGCGGTTTACACACTGGCGTCATCATCAGTCCGTATTTCTTTTGAAATGAGGAAGGAGCTGCCGTTACAGTGAATGGCGAGCGCTATCAAGCCATGCTGACTGAATTTTTGTTTCCATAAATTAATCAACTAAACATCGACGACATTTGGTTCCAACAATATGGCGTAACTTGCCATACAGCGCGCTTAACAATCGATTTATTGCAAAATCAATTTGGTGACAACTTTATTTCCAGAAGTGGTCCTGTTCACTAGCCCCCTCGTTCGTGCGATTTAACGCCTCTGGATTACTTTTTATGGGACTATGTTAAGTCATTGATTTATGCCGACAAACTAGCAACTCTTGAAGCATTGGAAGCCAATATTCAAGCCACCATTGACGCCATACCGCCAGATTTATTGGAAAAAGTAGTCAAAAATTGGACTGACCGAATGGACTATGTAACTCGTACCGCGGCGGACATATGCCGGAAATCATATTTAAAAAATAAATGCCATGAAATTATCTACCAGATTATAATAAAAAAAATCGTTCCAACACTATTTCTCTCTTGTATTATCATTTTAAGTTCTCAAGCTCTTAAAAAAACACCCGATATATTACTTATAATTGAATCATTTCATATCCAAAATATGTATATTTCAAACATTTTATACACTTTATTATACATTTTTACAAAATATACGAAATCTTTAATTTACAGATTTAATATACGTTAAGAGAAGGTAAACCAATTTTCAATCATGACTTATTCCAAACATGTTTGTTTTTGAATATATTTAATTACTTAAATCATCCCTTTTAAATAAGCTATTTTCTAAACACGGTTAAGATAAATATAAATAAGAAAATGTAATAGTTTCCTGTAACACTTGTAACATAAATGGAGATTTTAAGAAAAATCATATCAATAATTACAATTACATCAGATTTCTACTGTGCACTCTGTTTTTAATAACGTTATCGTCTCAAATTTTCTTTCAACAGATTGCTTAGTAAGATATCCATCTATCAAAATCTCATTAAAACACAATCAATATTTAACATTGAATTATCATTAATATTTCTCTGATTAACAGTAAACACATACTTAAAACAAATACATTGTACGAATAATAAATTT
Source organism: Dermolepida albohirtum (assembly GCA_031893035.1). Classification (NCBI taxonomy): domain Eukaryota; kingdom Metazoa; phylum Arthropoda; class Insecta; order Coleoptera; family Scarabaeidae; genus Dermolepida; species Dermolepida albohirtum. The sequence goes on along the minus strand of JAVIWB010006252.1, from coordinate 783,255 downwards.
CTTAATATGTAATTCTTGGTTTGTGTTTCTTTAGGCATTTAAACTAACTCTTTTATACGATAATTCGTGATTTATTTTTTACTATATTTTCAAATGCTAAAAAATTTGTATTTACACTAGCTATACTTATTACGTAACTTATTTTTATTTTGCTTTAAAATTATGTTTAAAATTTTCTGTAATCTGGTTTATGTGTGTAATGTTGCAATTATTAAATCGAAACGCCCAAAGAAACATGAAAGGAAAAAGTAAAAAGAAAAGAAATCAATTTCTCAATATGGCAAGAAACTAATATTAAAAACGTTACTTTAAATTTTACGAAAAAGACATAAAATGATAAATGAAACGCTCACATAGATTAAGTGTCATTCGCTTACATGTTTCTTTTTAATAACTATTTGCAATTTTTTTAAACTTTTTTTTATTGAAAGTATGATCCATTACAATTGTACGTGGAACATAATATTCAAATGTTCACCACGTTCGTGCATGCATCAATTCGAATATCGAAATTTTCAATGACTTTTCGACATGATGCTGGAATTACTTATTATTTCTTTAGGTCATTAATTGTTTGTAGCTTGTTAGCTGCACACGATTTTTCAAAAAAAAAACCCACAAAAAATCTAATGGTGTTAGATCACATGATCTTGGAGTACAATTGAAATCTGCATTTTGTGAAATTATACGTCCAGGAAATTTTGATCTCAAATTATTTCGAGTTGTGTGACATGGAGCGCCACCTTGCTAGAAATATACATCAAACGCATGAATATGATTCAGTTGCGGACATAGAAAGTCACTCAGCATTGATTGGTTTTCCGCAGCATTCATAGTAACAGCATCTCCAGCACCATCTTCGAAGAAGGAGGGTCTGATAGCAACTTTTTGTAGGTGTAGAAATTTCTTATGAAAAACACGAGGATTTTCGTCAACCCAGATACGACAATTTTGCTTATTGACCTATTCATTCATTGTGAAATGAGCTTTATCACTAAACGATATTTTGCTTGAACGTAATGGATCTGTCATTCGTTATTCAATAATCCAACTAGTGAATTACGATGTTGTAAATGGTCTCTTTCAATTCCTGATTAATTGAATTTTATTGGTGTGTAAATGCAAATCTTTATGCAAAATCCTCCATAAAAAAATTGAAAATATCTTATGACTCAGATACGCTCAATTCTTACGAACGACCTGAAATTGATGTTGTCGATTCACTTTCACTTACAGCAGCAATGTTTTCCTTTGTGTGGACAGTTTTTGGTATTTTAGATTTATCAATAATAAAACTAGTTTATCGAATTTTTCTCTAATCTTTGAATTGAAGATTGACTTAGCCGATTATTTACACTAAAAAAATTACGAATTTTGGTATTTTTCAAAGAATACTCATTTCCATAATAAGTTTAAATAATGAAAAACACGTTGTTGCAATGTATACCTATCCATGGTTAAAATTACATTACCTTCAACTAAAACAAAATGGCTTACGTCATTTGAAAAGACTTCACATGTAAATATTATACAGTGCTGACATCTAGGTGTCACACCTATTATATATCATATTGATAGCGTGTGCAGTACCTTGGCTAAGGTGTGTTTCACCCTGAAGCTGCTCCGCAAAACGTGCAATCGGAGTACTCTTGTAGCGTTCTATCACGCCAATTTCGTGTCTTCCATGAGATATGGGGTACATTGTATCCTTCAGTGTTTCATTTGCAGAAACGGGCCCTCAGAATCATCTTTGTGATGGGCTACAGGGACTCGTGCAGGGAACGCTTTAGAAAGGATTCGCTTCTGACTTTTTATGATATTTATATACTGGACCTTCTTTGAAGCACAAGGAGGCATTTTCGAATGGGAATGTAAAGCACAAATATGAAACAAGAGCCGACCATTATCTACTGCCTACTTCTCATTCTACAACTGTGTTCCAAAAAGGTACATATTTTATGGGCTGCAAACTGTATAATAACTTAATTCATAGTATTAAAAGTATCAATAACTTCCCCAATTTTAAAAACAATATTAAGCAGTACTTGCTTGCGATAAACTGTTACAGTTTAAATGACTTTTTATGTAGAAATTTGTAGTATTTCCTTTTCTTTTTAGTGACGTATTTCTAGCGTATGGTATGTGTATTATGTATGAGCTGCTATTTTTTGTATGTTCAGGTATTATGTACATATACTTGGTTTTTGAAATAAAATATTATTATTATTGTTATTATTATTATTTCGAAAAATGGGCTGTTTTTGTTGATTAACATCGGGATTTTTTTTCTGAAATATAATTTATATCGCGGCATTGTACATTTGACTCTATGCTATGCCAAGTACGTGAAAATTTGTTGAAAGTATAATTTTAAGCATGTGTAAAAATTTATCAAAAGCAAATTCTGATCAATTACCTTCAAATACAGTTCCATGATGTCTCCTCTAAATAAGAAAAATGTTTGTGTATTTTCAAAGAATATATTAATTAGCATTTTGATTTAAAAAAAGGCTTTATGAAAATAACAGATAAATCTGTAGCAAATCGTTAAGCGCGTAAATCATCAAATTGGAAAATTTTCCAACATGCGTCAGTATAGAATGTATATTGATGCTTACGTTCGTCTACACCTTTTTATTTAATACGAAATATATGTATTTGCTATATTTACGTAAATTCAAATATCTCTGAATTCGGTTTTAATTAAAAAGCTACTTAATTTCAGGTTCTGTAACAGCTGCTTCTTTTAATGTCTCCATTATTGATGTTTTATGTTGTAAAATCATCAATTATCATTTACATATCTTTCATTTTTTATCGTAAGCGAGTAACATATTGTAAGTTAAATAATTTACGAACTTCGTAAATGTAGTTATATCACTTATATAATTAAAAAAATACGCAAATGAAAATTAATGTAGTAACTATCAAATAGATCCTTTTAAATTGAATTTTAGTACAGACAGTTCATAGCTTCTAAAATCAAAAGTCCGTGTTCATTATAATCTGTTTACATATAATTCTTGTACAAAGTAGATATCAAAATATTTTCTGTAATATACCTAATAAGGATAAATATTGCTACATACATTTTATGCAATAAAATAAATACTGTTTTTGGTCAAATCTTAAGTTCCTTTACCTTCACATATAATATATGTATATGCTCATTTTTAGAACGCGTAATAACTGTAACAATCGAGAATAGCTATATAGCTTCCATGCGCCTTTGCTAATATTACCTTTATGTAAATGACATCGTACGAGGTTGGTCTGAAAAGTTTTCGATCTAACAACGAAACAAGACATTTTTTTTTAAAAATTTATATTTATTTTTCTACATAGTCTCCTTGTAACTCTACACACTTCTCCCAGCGATGCTCCCATCTCTTTAACCCGTCCAAATAGTACTCGGTGTTTTTCTCTGCAAAATAATTGTTCAGGAAGGTGATTGCTTCCTCATTTAACGAAAATCTCTGTCCTCCGAGCGCAATTTTTAGATGAGGGAACAAAAGGAAGTCGCTTGGGGCTGGATCCGGTGTGTAAGGCGGGTGGTCAAGCAGCATTCGTGAATTTTCGCCATGGCGTGAGACGGCACGTTGTCTTGGTGAAACAGGATTTTCTTTTTCTGCAAATGTGGCCGTTTTTCTACAAGTTCTGCCTTCAGCTTGTCAAGTAATTATGGGTAGTGTGCTCCTGCAATAATTTTTCCTTTTTGAAGATAATCGATTGAGATAATTCCATGACTATCTCAAAAAACAGTCGCCATCACTTTTCCAGTCGAAAAAATAGGTATAATAGTGTATCCAAGTTTCATCTACAGTAATTAATCGACGCCAAAATGGAAATGTTCATTCGAACACGTTTTTCGTCTAACTTTCTTATGCCTAAATCCTGATTTAACATGTGACAAACACATTCTTTGGACATATTCATAGCCTTTGCTATCTCTTTCGCTTTAATTCGACGGTAGTCTATCAACAATTGGTGAACTTTAGCGATGTTATCGTCAATAATTGCAGTTTTTGGACGTCCCGAACGTTCATTGTCTCCCAAGCTCTTACGGACACGTTTAAATTCAGTTGCGCAAAATGTCACTGTGGTAAATGATGGTGCAGAGTCCTCGTATACAGAGTCCAGCTCATCTTTGATTTGCGTAGACGTATTGCCTTTCAAAAACAAATATTTAATGACAGCTCGATACTCGACACTCACATCGACCCACTCAAACGACTATCAAATAACAACTGCGCGTCCAAAATGGCTGAAACTTTGGTGAGTATCTGACAATAAATACACAACTATATTCCCTAGCTTTTATTGATGAGTACATCTTCACGTTGAGGTCGGAAACTTTTCAGACCACCCTCGTATGTACATATATATAGTCCTAAATTAATACTTATAAATAACATTTGCAACGGACAATTCTGTTGCAGTTATATCGAAATTATTTAAAATCCCTGAATATATATGGTTTCAGGTAAAGTACCGAATATGAGGGGAAATTACTGAGTTTTCTGGTCATGCGCTGTTATTTGCCTACGCATTAAAATAGCAGTAACATAACTAGCGGTACTAAACGCAGGCGTATAAAGTTTTGTCTGTTGCAGAATAATTCAACAATTTTTTAGTCATCCATTTCTCTTGTAATATGGGCGAACAAAACATTGTTGGTCGTAAAAAAAAGGGCAATTATACTCGATCTATTTAATAGAGGCAAAACCTACAAGTTTATACAAACTACGCTGTCATGTTCTGCGAAAATGTTTGCAAACGCTAAAAACTCGAGAAAAGTGAAAGAAAATCGTGGTGGAAAAAGGAAAACTAGCCCTAGAGAAGACAGAGACATTATAACTTGTTCAAAGAAGATACTGTTTATAAGTTCAACTGCAATTAAAAATGAGTTTCACCTTTGTATATGTATGTACCTCTATTATTAGACGAAGATTGATTAAAGAAAAGTTGCGTGCAAGAAAGTCTAGGAATTTACCATTATTAAATAAAAGGCAAACACAAAGTAGATTGTCGTTTACTCATGAACGCGTACAATAGAACGAAAAAAGTGGCCTAATATACTGTGGTCCGATGAATCGAAAATAGTTTTATTTAATTTCGGTGCATACCAACAACACTTATGCTTCTACTATATGCAGAGGAAGAAAAGCCACTAAGATGGTTGTATATGTAGGATAACGATCCGAAGCATAGTTCTCGTAGTGAAAACATGCTTTCGAGATAATAACGCTCGCGTTTTGGGTTGGCCGGCACAATAGCCAGACTTAAACCCCATTGAAAATTTATGGGGTGGAGTTGAAAAGACTGTACCTGTTGCTAAGCCGCACAATACTGATGACCTTTGGAGAAACAAGCAGATGGCAATCAATTTCAGAGAGGAGGCAACTGGTGAACTCGTCCCACATGTGTTAAGAGGTGATGAACAATAAAAGTCAAGCAATAAAATATTAAGTGTTTCTATCCAATTAACTAAGTAAAAATTACATTTGGTCAGTATTTTGGCATGGCTGCTATTTTAATGCACAATTATTTTCTTTATCCTAGAATATAAACAGTTTTATTTTCTCCTTGGTATTAGGAAACCTATTTATTCATTGTTATAGTTATGTAACATGTTGGAATAATGAGTTCAATGAACTAGAATTTCTTTTATTTAACGTTTAAATTGATATTTCAGCAAATTTAAGACCACTGCTATTTTTGTGCACATTGCTATATATAATTAATAATACAATATTAATCAATTAAATTGATTAAAATATTTTAAAATATTAATGCTTTATATGAAACATAAGGACTTCCAACATTTTACCAAAGTATTGGGTCTGGGAAAAAGTTCGTGGCGTTTTTTCAGTAAAATTCAACTGGTCCCCGCATGGCGCGTGGACGAATTCATTTAAACCGAATATGCTCCATTATTATCGACAATGTTTCGCCATTTTTTTGGTAGATCCATGATCCCATCGGTGAAAAACTTCTGTGGTTTCTGGTCGAAAAACTGAATCAAGTAGTTTTCACAGGCTTCTTTTGAAACCAACTTAATTCCATTGAGAGAGTTCTGCAGAGATCGAAACAGATGATAGTCAGAGGGTGCTATATCCGGACTGTAAGGTGGGTGCATCAAAACTTCCCAACCAAACTCTCTCAATTTTTGACGGGTCATCAAAGAAGTGTGTGAATCGGGCGTTGTCATGATGGAAGACAACACCTTTCCTATTAATCAATTCGGGCCGTTTTCTTTCAATCGCCTGGCGTAATCTCTCTAGTTGTGCACAGTAGAGTTGAGAATCAATCGTCTGACCAGTTGGAAGTAGCTCGTAGTGGACGATTCCCCTCCAGTCCCACCATACACACAGCGTCACTTTTTTGGCGTCAATGTTGGCTTAGCGAACGCTTGTGACGGCTCACCATCCTTTATCCACGATCTTTTACGCTTCCGATTATCGTACGTAATCCATTTTTCATCTCCGGTTATTAAACGTTTCAGAAACGGCTCGATTTCATTCCGTTTCAGCAGCGCATCGCAGATGTTAATTCGGTCCATCATGTTTTTCACGCTCAACTCATGAGGAACCCATACGTCAAGCTTTTTTTTGTAACCAGCTTTGTGTAAATGGTTCAAAACAGTTTTGTGGTCAATGCCTAGCTCCATGCCAATATCGACACTGCTGATATGCTTATCTTGTTGGACTTTTTCAAGAATTTCATCAGATTTTTCAGTGATTGGACGACCGGAGCGTGACTCATCTTTCACATTGAAATTTCCAGAACGAAAGCGAGCGAATAACTTTCCAACCACTGCACCGATTACAATGTTTCTACGCTCAAACTAACGTTCGGAAGGTCATCTAAAAAACGAGCCCTCGGTGGTGTCGCTGTGACTTGTTGTTCTTTAGTTATCGGCAACCAATGCCATCTATCGGGAAAAACGCCACGAACTTTTTCCCAGACCCAATATAATTGAGTTAACTGAACAAAGTTTTTTTAAGAATGATTATTTACAAAATTTTATGTCTGATCGCTTCGAAATGCAAAAGAATTCTCTCTTGATCGTATTTTTCTTCGTTTTTTTATATCCCGCGCAGTGGACAATCCCTCATGCAATCTGCGCCAATACGTCCACGTCCTCATTTCGTTAATTTTGTTTTCCTTTTTTAAAATGTCTTAAAAATTGATTGTCTTGTTTCATCTAGCAACTGTATGACAATATATGTACATGGTTTACAGTATCTGTTTAACATACTGACATTATTAAGGTAACGTGTAAAATAGAGGTGTTTTGTTCCTTATTTAAGGCATATAAAGTTTTATTTTCACATTATTTAATTAGCTCTAGTTCAAGTTCTAAAACGTATGCAAGTGAGGAAACAAGACTTGCTGTTCTTACGCGTTTATTTATGGGCTGGCTACCGTCATAGACAATACGATGACTTGACTATACAACTGTTGGTCATATACATATACAGGACTTTCATAGAACTCGTGGCTGCATCTATCCGTAAATTAAAACAAATGTTTTGTGAATATGTAGGTATAAAAAAGATTTATTACACACCCCAAGAAAATTTGTTTATGTAAAAGGATTTTACTGTTCAGCGATTCGAAACAACTTTAGTAAATGATAAAACTAGTCCTGTCAGTAATCTAAAGACTCTAGTACGTGGTTTGGTAGAATTAAATCTCGATATTTAGTTCTTTACTGGTAAAATTTGTTGTTTAGTTTTAAGCATTTACTATTAGTATAGAGGTATGAGTTTAATTTATTAAGAAGTAATTTTTAAGTTTTTAAATTTTAGAATTGCTTTAAATTTATTATTGTTTAATAAGTATTATCTCGATTTTGATTAAACCAAATTTTGTTTAGTTTTAAAAAACGATTAATAACATAGAAGTAGATGTTTATTGTAAGAAATTATTTTATATATTCATGCATTTAAATATACCTCATTTGGCTTTCAAATTAGTTAAAAAATCATAATGAAATTTGCCATAATAATTTACCTATAAAATCACCTGGTACTTTAGTAAACCTAAACAATAATGGCAAAATCAGTAAATACGGGGTGTTTTAAAAAGAATATACTTATTACAAAGTATTATTTTGTCCAAACTATAGATCGCTACGCCTCGGCTCGGCTATTGGAGAAACGAATACATAGTCTAGTTTATTTAATAGCCGCTAGATGTCAGTTGTGTTTTGTTTTTCTTGGTAACCGTCATATATTTAAAATTGCTACTTCACAGCAGAAATTATTTTGTGTTCTCGAGTTTGCGAAGTGCAATTCCGTGATAGCAGTGCAAAGACGTTTCAGGTTGAGGTACCAAATTGATCCTCCGAATGGGTGGAGCATTCGCAGATGGTATCGATAGTTTGTAGATATAGGAGTCCTGGCCGCCCTCGTGTTTCTGAAGAAAATGTTGCACGAATTCAAACTGCTTTCCAACATAATCCTTCAAAAGCAACTCGTCGTGCCAGTCGGGAGTTACAACTGCCTATAACAACAATTTGGCGTGTTTTGAGAAGTCGGTTGGTTATGAAGCCGTACCAGTTACAGATGTTACAAGCTCTGCGTCCTGATGACAAACGGAGACGTGTGGCATTTTGTAACGAGATTCATGATGCTATTGACAATGATAACACTTTCGCACAACGCATCGTGTTCAGTGATAAAGCGACTTTTCATGTTAGCAGTCTGGTAAACAAACACAATGTTCGAATTTGGGGTCTACAGAACCCACATGCAGCCATTGAACATGTACGAGATTCGCCTAAAATTAATGTGTTTTGTGCGATATCCGATCATCTGTTTACGGCCCATTCTTCTTTCATGGAAACACGGTTAATGGTCAGCAGTATCTCGCTATGTTACAAAACTGGTTGTTTCCGAGGCTGCATGAAGACAACTTTATTTTTCAAGTTAAAGTTTTCAATATTAATTCTTATAACACTCTGTATTTCACTTCAATAAGTTAAACTTGCTGTACAAACATACATATGCACAAATCAGAACTATACACATTCACACAAAAAATCCTATTATTGAGTTTAGCCTCACAAATTTTACTTTTTTAGTAGATGAAGCATGCCAATGTTTAATTTTATATAGGAGTCTTAATAATCCTTGAATGGTCCAGGAAGGACTATACTTTGAAAAGTGGTGCTCCGATATACTTTTCTAACAAATAAACTAAAAAATATGTATTATTTCAGTAACTAATAGATTTTATTAACTTTACACATTATCGAAGGTAATTTTGATAGAGCCTGTGGTTACATTAACTTAATCACAAAGGGGTTATACAATATCAACCTTCAGTGATTAAGTTACACATTATTGACTGTCGTTTTCGGTTTTTCAAGTTAAAGTTTTCAATATTAATTCTTATAACACTCTGTATTTCACTTCAATAAGTTAAACTTGTTGTACAAACATACATATGCACAAATCAGAACTATACACATTCACACAAAAAATCCTATTATTGAGTTTAGCCTCACAAATTTTACTTTTTTAGTAGATGAAGCATGCCAATGTTTAATATTTTATACTTGAATGGTCCAGGAAGGACTATACTTTGAAAAGTGGTGCTCCGATATACTTTTCTAACAAATAAACTAAAAAATATGTATTATTTCAGTAACTAATAGATTTTATTAACTTTACACATTATCGAAGGTAATTTTGATAGAGCCTGTGGTTGATTAACTTAATCACAAAGGGGTTATACAATATCAACCTTCAGTGATTAAGTTACACATTATTGACTGTCGTTTTCGGTTTCAGACATTTTAATAATAAAGATAAATAAAATTGTGGAAACGTCAATTTGATTTGAAATGTGAGTTTCAATTTAAATAAAGTCATATATGTATGTACCAAGAAAGTTGAGTTTGTTATTTTATTAAATGCAGATGCGCTCACCATTGGGATCTTGTGATATAGAGAGTTGGTTAAATGGGACAAAATATGCATTGACCTAAAAGCGAAAATTTTAAAAAATTGGACGAAACGTGCTCTATAAGGGAAAAAACTAAAAATCGTTAATCTAAATTTTGTCGTCTAGTTTATTTTTTACAAAAGATAACGGAAAGACATTTTGGCATTTTGAAGGTGTTTTTTTACACTGAAACCTGTAGCTTGTACGTGTTTGGGATTTTTATTTTTTGTTTCATTATAAATACAAGTCGTAGGTAGTTTGACTGTATCAGAGAAAGCATAATTTGCTGATTTTAGTTATGTTATGTATAGTTTCAGAAGTAACAATTATAATGATATTTGTACAATTACAATTGTAATTGTTCTTGTGCATGTAGAGGCCATCCATCAGAGTTAACATTGAACTAAAATAATATATAGTAGTAATCTGTCAAATTTATTTTCAAGCAAGTTACGTGTCCGTCATTTTTTATTATTATATAGTCCGTTTATTTAAAAATCTACACATTTATCGTATTGATTAGTTTTATTATTTGTATGTTTTTTTCGATTATTATTTATTACGTTATAGAAGAAATTTAGTAATGAGGGGAAATATGTTAGTTCACAAAAATATGTTAGCTCACAAAAATACATAGAATCATTATTTGAAGTTGTACCCAGATACCCATATGATACCTTCACTAAACCGAAAAGAAATTGCAGTAGAATAAATGAACGAATCCAAGGAATTGTACTAAATCAGGTTCGCGAAAATCCCAAAGTTCTATACGAGAAGTAGAAAACTACACCGAAGAAGGTAAAGCTTTAGTATAATCTTACATAGTCCGTATTAGCCAAGAACTCTAACCAGGAGACGTAGAGAAGCATACATTTTTTTCATTAGAACATTAATCAGAATATCGGCAATAATATGTTTCTCTTTAATGTATTGTGGTCGGATGAATCCTGATTTACACACAATGAGTTATTTAACAAAAATAATGTATGGTAAAAAATCGACTGCTCTCCATGAAGCTCGAAATTAAGACCATTTTGTGTTCAATGTATGGTGCGGTATCACTGCATAAGAATATTTGGACCTGTTATATTTAAAAACAACTCCATTCGAATTTTATTTAAGGTGAAATAAGAGGACTTTTATACAATATTGTGCTCAATGTAACCGTGAACATGTGTCTCCAACAGTATGAAGGACCAGTACATAATGTACACGTTACTACGAATTACATAAATAATAGATTCGATAATCGGTGTATTGGTAATCGAACTCACATTTCATGATCTGCACGTTCTCCAAACTTAATCTCAAAGGGTTTTCTTTCTCTGGAGTTACATAAAAAATAAGCTGTACAAAACACGATGCAATAATATGGAAAGACTACAGACTTGTGTTTTAAGAGAATTTCGTTAGATAAGTGGACAGAGTTTAGCAGTATATCAATAACAATGAACGATATGTTAATTTGAGTATTTGATTTATTTTGGTGATGTAAATAATTATGTTCAACTGTTGTTTTGGTTACTTTTTAGTCATTTTTCTATTGTGTCTATCTCTTATCATTTACGAGATTCCAATGATAAGTATATTATCTGGGACAGCTTTTACATATTCTAATAGAACGCCATAAGGAGTATATACTCATATGTAAATGAAATATATTTCGAGAAATATATAATTTCATAATTTTGTTTTTACCTTATTATGGTTCCTAAGCTTTTTATAGAAATTTGGTTACAGTATGTGATATATGTATGTATAAGCAACAATAGTGCAAGTCATTGAATTATTTTTGAAAAAGTAATTATGTATATACATAAATCGAAAATAAATAGATCTATTGAATATTCTAAACAAACTAAATTTGAGAGATGTTAAGCTTGACGTTGTGAATTACAATTCTTTTCTCAGTCTTTCTGTAATCGCTGCATATACATTTTTTGAATTGCCACATTTAATCTTGTAGTTTCATTTTCTGCTTTTGCAACACAAATGTTGTTTTCGAATTTGATTACTAAATTTAACCGCTTCCACTATTATAAGTATATACACAAATAAATCGTAAAAGTTTCTGTTTTTATACTGTTTTTTATTTTATTAGAAATTGCTATAATAAAATTAATAAAGCAATAAAGTAATAAATGTAACGCACGTATTTTTCGCATACTAATGAATATTCTAAATTATCCCCTCATTAAATTATACTATTATAGTCAAGTATCGTTATTGTTCGTCTTCTAAATATCGTATGGCTAGCACCTGAATATAGCAAAACGCAAAATTTGAACATTTTTATTGCTTTTGATGAGGTTTTAATTCTTTTAGGTACACTGAGTTTACGTCCTGGCTGCGTCTGGCAAGATAAAATTCTTCTTCGAAAGGAACTCCGCAATATCAGCGAAGTAAAAAAGTAATTACTTCTACTTTTGCTGTAAATTTGTAACGCCAACTCTTTCACTATACTGAGTCCCTAGTTTTATTGGTTTCTTATTGTAAATATAATATAATGAAAAGTAATACAGTAAAACATGTGTAAACATCAACCTTTGTTGGATAACCATTTGAGTAAACGACCGCATTTTATTAAATCCAGTTTAGTTTCAATTGCAAGATAAATACAAAGATAATAAGTAGAAACAAAACTTATAGAAATATTCTCAAAAAAATTGATATAAAGATTAAAGAATAATAAGAAAAAATATAAGAATAATATATTAGTACATAATGGTCAAAAAATATATCTTCGTAGTAACGATCTGCGAAGCGATACATATTAGTATTGCAAGCTAAAGATTGCCACTGATCTAGCGGGCGTGTGAAGAATGTGAAAAAATCTATGCTTGATAAAAGTCGAGGACAATCAATCCTTTCATGCATCTGTTTTCATAAGAAACACACGCTATTGGTTTCCTTTCAAAATGTAGGTACGCGCATTTTATATCTTTCCAAGAGTAGATTATAATCATATCCTCTGGGAAGAAGTAATATCAATTTTGAAAGATAAATATTTTAAGAAACAATTCGATTTGCTCGATATACTTGTTGATATGTTACATAATGTAGAGACCAAACAACCGAGGCATATTCTAACTTGTTTAACTTGTAAAGCATTTCTAAAAGAGTTAAACATATTTTTAAACAAATTTGTCAGTTCGTAAAACAAATTCTATTAAATTGAATGCAGACAATTCTTGGACACCTTGGACAAAACTAAGACCGGAGTCAAACAGTACAATTATATATAAAATAAATATATATATATATATATATATATATATATATATATATATATATAATCCATTATCCTTTATACCACATAATGGCGTCGGGTTTTTGTTTCTTCACAATATCTTGTTTTGTCTTTTAACTTTGTGTAAATGTTCTCCATTCCTTTCTGTTTTTTGCCAATCCTTCTGCTTCCCTCTTTGTCTTTCCCTTCTTTTCAATATTTCTTGCTATTACGTCATTCCAGGTCTGTTTCGATCTAGCCCTCTTCTTATTTTTCTGTATTCGTGCTCTCCATATTTGACAGGCCTCTTTTATTCCATGCGCTGCAGATATCCCCACCATCTCAGCTGCATTTGTTGTATAAGCTCTTCTATCGATTGTATTTCTAGGTCTTTTCTTATCACTTCGTTCCTTATTTTATCTTTTCTCGTCACTCTAACTCTTCTCAACAGTACAATTATACCATACTGTTAATAGCAAGAGGTTAATAATGCATCAAATAATTTGTTGGAACAAATTTAACTCTACATATACAGAACATTTGAAAAAATTTAAGGTTGAATTATTTTCATTACACCATCTTATAAAAACGTTAATATTACATTGGAAATTTTCACTATCGGTAGGTATTAATTATGTACATCAGTTAAAGTTTATACATCTAAACTACTTAATATAAACTATACGTGTGCTAAAAAACAATCGTTAACCCGTTCTCTAAGGTTTCTTTTTATAATATGTCCAATTTTCTTTGGTCAGCCCTTATATTTTTATTACCGAAATTTAAAATAGAAACATATGACTTCCACTTTTTGTTGTTTGTTAAAAGGCTTCAGGCCCCAGTGCATCAGGATATTTGCAAGATCATGGTAAAAGAAATTTAGAGCAAGTCTTGCGAGACGCGTATGGTTTTGTTGAAAAATCGAATACACGCTGACGATAAAGATGAAGATGAAGTCCAACAATCTTTTTTAGTACTGGTGAGTGGTTAGAATATTTCCGAAAAAAACCAAACGGGGCCTACTACAATGACTTCTTATAACATAATTCCATCAGATTGATGAACAGATTCTATAATAGAAAATTAAAGAAAGTTCCTTTCTCCATGTGTCCGTCTAATTATCAGACAAAATAGATCATCCCTAGATAACATATACGCGATACATCACTGTGTTGAAGGAATTAATAGACAAGGGCGGCAAGTCGTATGGTAACCACTTTCTCCGATAGCCAAGCGAAGGTTATAGAATTAATGAAAAGCGGACCAACTTGCTCGACAAGCTTCCTATAAGCCTTTCATAGAATTAGTGCCTTCTTGTGGCATTACCAAAGAAAAATCAAAAGAGTCATGAAAAGGTACGCTAAAAATAGATATTGAGAAAATTGGAAGATCTCCCCGATGTTGAACATAGATAAAACAGATCTTTAAGGAACAGTAACCCAAACTATTACGATGATAGTAAACCTACTAACAGCGTTGTAAGTTTACAAACAGAAGAATAATATGACCTTAACAGAAGAAACCATATGTAGGTTTTGTCCAGTAAATAAGAAAGCCGTATCGTACTAGGCCTAATTAGATGAATGTAGTTATATAACGCACTCATTCATACAAGACATCACAACAGATCTGAAAAGGTTGCAGTGTAATAGGTTCTATGGTCGTCTCGAATAATCTATCGACTCATCTAGATTCTTCACCGAAGACAGCTATGTTGCAGATGTTTTCTTTGGACTCTGATATTTATTTTTTAAAGTTCTTGACCATTGTCAAACCATGTTCAATAACATTTAATAACGCTTAACCGATTTCGATTTAATGGTTACGTGTTTTATGAGATGAATAATTCAACCTCTAGGAAATTCGTTCAATCGACAATAATTCTCTAGCGCTCGGACTAGAAGCATAACAACGGGGTTTAAAAAACTGAACTAATCAATAACAGTAAAAAAATGTAGAAATTAACACAAGAACCATTACTTAATAATAGCTTAAGAAGACAGATTCACAAGGTTACTCATGAATTACTGCAAAATCAATGAATATAAATCAACAGCAATTGCATTTTGCAATTTAAATTACACAACAGGATTAGCTTCGAATGGCGTTTAATATTTCGACATTAGACAAATGTGTGGAAAATGAGTAATCTGCGAAAATAAAAATAATCTACTTTCTTACTAATCTCGGAATAATTTACTATCAACCCAGAATACTTATGTATCACTTAGTAGAAGTGATTATAAATAATTGAAGCAAATATTTAATTTGACGACCCTGAAAAACTGTCTTGCCTTTTCATTCATATTTAAATTTATATTTTAGGTTATAATAGTTTATGTATGGTGTGTGCACAAGGCTTTTCAAATGTATGACAAATTTTAATTTGAAAACCAGGCATGGCAGTATAAAATTTCAAAATTGTTGCCAGCTTAAAAAAAGTGTTCAATTATTTATGGTCACTGTATGATTGATCTATTCATCTCAATTTTATTAGATACGTGGGATGTCTTTTAAGTTTTGCATAGTGGGACATAAAGGGCGCTACTAATCAAATGTCGGTACTAAAAATTAACCTCCATCTTTACTTAACCTAAATTCAAAATTTCAGTACGATACGTGTACTGTTGTAGCTACAATGAATTGTCGAAGTTGACAAGTTTGTTGAATAACGGAATTAAACCGAGAATATTTTCGCGAAATAAAGCACCACATCAGTCAACAATTTCTCGTTGGTATGAAGAATACAAGATCAAGGAACTGTTACTGCCGAATGGTATACAACCACTTGTTTGCCGTAAGTCATCGCTGACCTTCGAAAAATCAATCCCGAACGACGAATCATCCTCCACCAAGACAATGCAAGTTCGCACCCTGCACGCAACACAATTGAATATTTAACGCAACAAAACGTCGAACTGTTGGACCATCTTCCGTGCAGTCCGGACCTAAGTCCAAACGATTTATTTACCTTTCCGAAAATCAAGAACGGACTGCGTAGTCAAAAATTCCAGTGGTGAGAAAGAGCGGTCGATGCCTTCAAAAACGCAATTTTGAATGAACCAACAAACGAGTGGAACAACTGTTTCCAGAGTTGGTTCGAGCGCATGCAAAACTGCATTAATCTTCGTGGAGAGTACTTCGAACGAAGTTTTTAAAAGCTATTATATCTGTTTTATTCCAGTTTTATATGCGAAACTTAAAAGACAACCCACGTAGAAAATATGGGTTTATAAATTAAGTTTTAGTCTGTAATAACAAATAAAAAAATTTCCGCGCTAAAATAGACGGATGATTATGATTGATTGATTATATTGCCATTTTCCTTGGGAATACAGTTTCATATTAGAATAAGTTTAAAATAACGTGGCCATAACTGCTTAAGTTCACAATATCTACCCATAAATGTATATATTATATTTAAATAACAGTTTCAAGTCAATATTTCACAATACGCCATAGAGGAGTATTATTAAATCGAATTGCTGAAAAAATTAATTATAGTTCTTTCAGCAGTTTTTCACTCTCGAAATCAAACATATTACATAAAAACGTATCTAAGAATTTTAAATTATTGGATTAAAGTGTAGCAAATATGAATAATTAAGTATACATAAAATTAATTGAATACATTGCGTGCTATTAGAGATCTAATTGAGAGAAATAATATTCTAAAGAACTAAAAGACATTGATTAATTTTTTATTTGAAAATATTTCTAAATATTCTACGAAAACTAGGTTGCTCGTATTATTTGTTGTTAGTTTCAAGCCAAATTATAACATAAATTTATTTCTTTCACATTCTTGTCGTATACAATATAGAAAATGTCACAATAAACGTAAAAAAAATAATATATTAACATTTCACGTATTCGTACGTTGTCTGACAGCATAATGTTGAGAATGTATATTCACGTTTTTATATTTTTATTTCTGCTCATATTAGTGTTTTTTCCCTATATTTCATTCAACACAATTAATCGCTCATTCTTACGCATGTGTGTACAATATTCATGTGTAGACTAACAGAATATGTAAGTTTGTTGCGCAATGTATTGTGTGTATTCAAATTGTTTACGCATATGTCGGCTTATCGTATTAAACATTGAAATTTAATCATGCAGAAACTAATATTTTATAATTAATAAATTTGTTTTTTTACGAAAAGAAAGAGTATTGTTGCGTAGAGGTCACGTTTCCAATTGCCTACATATTTCAAAATGTTAATACATTAATTTTATTAGCGAAATTAAAAATATCAAACACAAAGACTTTTTACTTAAACCTTAAAATCTATTTACTGAATTATATTCCTTAATTATTATTATGCTATATATTTAATTTAATACAGATAGAATAACTTACATACACAGTCAAACTTGATAACAGTTTTTGTTTTTTACTGTAACTCCGATGTTTAAAAATATTTTTTTTATTATTTAGTTGGTTTGCTCTTGACCAGTGTGTGAGTTTAAAAAATTCTACAATATCCATACTCCAATATGTACAAAAAATCATATGTTTCGACTTTCGCCGATAACCAGTATGACACATATCACTTGCTAATTGTTGTATGTATTTCAAGTCTGATTTGTTTGGGATAGCTTGAAACATACAAAAGAAGTGGAACACAATTGAGCAGAAAAAAGTCAATTGACAATAACTAACATGCAATAATTCAGTCATGAATGCCTGGTTTGTTAACAAAGAATGAAACTTAATGTAACAAAGTCAAGAGAAACTAATTTTTACAAACATACGCTGTGCACATAAGAAACGGAGTCTTCACTGATCAAAATGCCATCTCTTCGAAGAAAACTCTCTCTTGAAGAAGTTTCTTAATTTTTCTAGACCTATATTATACAAGTTAGGAAGTTTTGGTTCAATAAAAAGGTTATTAATTTTTCTATTCTCTCTGCATGTTGAAAGTATCAAATACAAAGACCAAACTATTTTAATTTGCATAATATGCAATTGTCCTCCAACTCTACTCTCGTTTGAAAACATTACCACAGCAGGTAAACCAATCGTTAAATTTCGTTCAAATAGAGTAGGAGCTGTTATACAGAAGTTATTATTTTTTATACCTTCCTTTCTAGATAGTTTTTCCTCGCATAAAGTTTAATTATATTTTTGTATATTTTTTCGTTCTTCAAATAATGTGCTTTTGACTCTCCAAAATAAATCTACTCCACATTTTCTCCAGACTTACAATTTTTTTTACATTTTAATAGTGTCGCTGATTTTGTACCTCGTGAAACTCGCAAAAAATTAAGAAATGAGTCTAGAGCTTCCGTTTCAACCACTTTCTTGTAATCAGCAAGTTGTCTAAAAACTTACTCTTTATCCAAAGAACAAATGTCTGCAATCTTAAATTCGGGTTTAATGTTCTCAGTATTTCTTGCATTCAATATAAATATACACTAATTTAAAAGGTTTAGAATTAATCGTTTTGGCATATCTTCGGCTTCTAATTTTGTATTTGGATAACGTTTTTTGGTCACTCTAATCGAGCGACTTAGTCAGATGTAGTGTCAAATGAAAGTAAAATAAATTGTATATTGTGGTTTTTGCATTCTGGTAATAAGTGTCTCGTAAGATAGGCATTGGTCCTCTAAATTTTGATAATATGCCTACATTCGCTGTCTATAACTCTTTCTGATTATTTGTATGTTCTACTCACTAAAACTTTAACATTTCGAGGATACTCTACAAAATTAATTTCAAAGTAATTGAACAAGTTTTCTGAGGAAACTTTTTCCAGACACTTTGAGATTCCCAAAATATCCTTTTATATTATGAACAGATATTTTGGAAATCTCTTGATTTATCAAATGATACCTTAGGTCGAACCTATTTGATAGTAGAATGTCTCTCCAAAAATGTTTCTACCCATTCATTGAAGGACAATTGTTTCTGAATCGACGTTTTTTGACATCTTGTTTATCTAAAAAATATATTATTATCTGACTCAAGTCTCATTTTCGGAATTGGAAAATATCAATCCGATAATAGGCCGACACACTTTACAAACAGCATTTCTTCCTCTAAGCTTAATGCCATTTGACTTCCATACTTTTCACATTAGGATTCGACGTATAACAATGCAAAGTTATTAAGCTGAAGAGTCATTCTCACAGACTTTCCTATACGATAGTTTATTATATTTAATTACAGTCAGAGCCAGACTTTCACAGGTGTTTTTGTTTACCTAACATTTTCGCTCGCCTCTATACGATTTATTGAACCAGCGATTACAAGCTCTGAAAGCGACTGGAAGTACCTAATACACAATTGTGCGACATAGCCACAAATAAAATTGCCACACACAGCACCAGCCAAACACACACCGCTTGCGCTGCTGTACGCCGGTAAATATGCCCGCCTCTCATGAGGAATTCCTTAGGAAAAGTTATTGTCTACAATTTGTCATACAACGTTTTCTGATTCACCGAATTCTCGAATTTTAGAGTGGCCGTTTGTACTTTGTTTAGGAAGAGTAAATTCGCCTATTTTTTATATTCTTTAATTATGCTATATATAGTTGATTTTTAGTTATAAAATACATCCATTCATTAGCGCCCTCGAAGAACCCAAGCTAAACTCAAAGTAAGGTATAAGGTAACATGCCATGGGAACACCAAACACAAGCATTTAACTTTAATCAATCGAACGGGGCACTGATCTGATAGACTACTAGCTTGTAGAAACAGTATCAAAAAGGTACACCGTGTTTCCATCAAAGAAGAATGGGCCGTAAACAGACGATCGGGATATCGCACAAAACATTGATTTTGGGCGAATCTCATATATGTTCAATGGCTGCATATGAGTTCTGTAGACCCCAAATTCGAACATTGTGTTTGTTTACCAGACTGCTAACATGGAAAGTCGCTTCATAACTGAACACGATGCGTTGTGCGAAAGTGTGATCATTGTCAATAGCACCATGAATCTCGTTACAAAATGCCACACGTTTCCGTTTGTCATCAGGACGCAAAGCTTGTAGCAACTGTGACTTGTACGGCTTCATAACCAACTAACGTCTCAAAACACGCCAAATTGTTGTTGTAGGCAGTTGTAACTTGCACATTCACTAGATTAATATGTAAATCTTTATGCGTTTTGTTGCTTTATTATATTTAGTAGAATGACAATTATCTATATCCATCAGTCGATGACAGTCAATGTTTGATTTTTTAGAAAAAAGTAATTTTAGTTTTGTTAGATAAAAGAAAAGAAATTATAAAAATGGGGGCATCGGGTTACCTAATATTTATTTTTTTCGAAAGTAATTTGCAACATCGTTGACTATATAATGCACTTCAAGTTATCATATAAAAAAAATAATATCCTAAATATTTACAAAAATTGAAAAGTCGTACAAATTCTTAGAGGAGGCTACACCCCGAAATCGAATGACAGCCACTAAAATAATATACACTCTTTCAATCCTAAAGTTTCATCGAAATCTGAAATTCCGAGTTGTAAGTGTCACTAATAGGAGCTTAACCAATATAAAAAAAATCTTGAAAAAGAAAAAAAAGCGGTAAATGATATCAGATTAAATTTTTCCAAATGTAAAAAAATATTTTTTTTGCATTTAAAAAAAGTCATTTATTGTATTAATATCAATAATGAAATATACCAAGCAAGCAATTAATAAGTTAAAATTTTGTACAAAATAATTATAAACAGTCTTAATATAGTCTAAAACAAATTAATAATATATTAAACTTAAATTTAAAATTATTAGTATAATACGCCCTTAATTATAGGCCGTTATCCAAGGTAGTTGGATTTTTTAAATATCGGTCTTTGTTTCTTTTTTCAACACGTAATTCATGTTTATTTTCTTGTAGTGTAAATAGCAATGCAAAATTTCAATGCGTATGAACTTACTACATCTGATTTACTCCGGTGTTTACAAGTACATGTCCAAATTCCAAAATATAATATTTTAGTGTGTCAAAATGATACCGAAGAATCTTGTGAATGTTATAAATATAAATATAAAACTAAATTACTTTTGCATGACGACCATGCGTAATTCGTTTTTCGTTTGAAATACAACAGCATTAATGTAACTTACTTTTTATTGAACTAAGAAACTACATATTTTGAACTTTAATTGCTTCGCAAAAACTTAAACAGCATGTCCCAGAATTTGTCTTTCAAGGGCTTATTCAAATATGTAAAAGTTGTATTTTTTTCAATTCTGTAATAGCCATCACTTATCTCTACCTAAATGATGCATGCTTCGAAGAGCAAAAAAGGCTCATAGACGACTAGGCTTGTCAGGTCGGAGCCGGTTGTAGTAAGTACGTACCTACGTACGGACAATCAGATGTGGTTCAGGAATACGGGGGCACCGTTTATGAAATTCTCGAATTCGTTTAGGAAATTCGACAACACTTTTTTAGTATTTGTTATTAATGCTTCTACATCTGGGAAACAGTCTCGAACAGTTTGTGCTACTATGGCACTATCTATATATATATATATATATATATATATATATATATATATATATATATATATATAATGAACGTTTGTCTGTATGTCCTTTATAGAATCGTAAACTATGCATTTGATCATGTGATGATCTATAGCAAAGTTGTTGTGCATGAGCCCACGAAGGTCTCTAAGTTGGTATGACAAATTTTCGACAGATGGCTAATTAATAATTAATTAATAAAATTAATTTAACTCACAATGAAATGCACAAAACTATTCGAAAAACGCTCTCAAATATAAAAATATGCACAATATTGTCTGTTCAATGTGAGCCGGACATGGATTTCACAATTTACATAACTTCTTGTCACCCACAACTCGAAACGTCATCATTCGTTCGCTGTTTTCGTTTCAATTCAAATTAGCATGAACTGTCACGGCAATATATGAAATTCATTGGAATGGCAGTGGCGCCATCTATCGAAAATTGGTCGTACCAACTTAAAAATCTTCGTGGGCTCATGCACAACAACTTTGCTGAAGATCACCACATGATCAATGACATACACACAAACATTCATTTATATATAGGTATCGTATATATAGATGGGCGAATGCAAATTGATGAATCCACGCAATGTATCACCCTGCCAGCAAACTTCTGTAAGATCACAGAAAGCATAGACGAATTGGTGAAAAAAGCTTTCCCAAACATTGCACAGAACTACAAAAATCATCAGTGGCTCAGTACGCGTGCTATATTAGCGGCCCAAAACATCGATGTCAATACCATCAACTTCACCATTCAGAATAGAATACCCGCCAAAACGACAACATATAAGTCCATCGATACTGTGGTGAATCAAGACGAAGTTGTCAACTATCCAACTGAATCCTTAAATTCACTTGATTTACCAGGCATGCCACCGCACTTTCGTACATTGAAAATTGGCGTACCCATCATTCTTCTTCGAAACATAAATCCACCACGACTTTGCAACGGAAGCAGACTCTCGGTCAAGAAAACGATGAACAATGTTATCGAGGCAACAATTTTGACTGGAAAATTCAAAGGTAAAGACATACTGTTGCCACGTATCCCAATGATCCCTACA
Organism: Dermolepida albohirtum; assembly: GCA_031893035.1. NCBI lineage: Eukaryota > Metazoa > Arthropoda > Insecta > Coleoptera > Scarabaeidae > Dermolepida > Dermolepida albohirtum. The sequence goes on along the minus strand of JAVIWB010006252.1, from coordinate 760,496 downwards.
GATATGCCATTCGAATTCAAACGTTTGCAGTTTCCGGTACGACTCACTTTCGCAATTACTATCAACAAAGCACAAGGACAATCGTTGCAAGTGTGTGGATTAAATTTGGAGAATCCATGCTTCTCACATGGGCAGCTCTATGTGGCCTGCTCACGCGTCGGAAAACCTTCTGATTTATTCGTTTACGTACCAGATGGAAAAACAAGAAATATTGTGTATCCCACAGCACTTCAATAAATATCGAATTGAAACGAAACGCTGTAATGTCACAATTTTTTCCAAATGAACAAAATCAATAAAATGATTCAAAATGAATTGAATATTTGTGTAATGTCTTTCCTTCAAATCTATTTTAGTTGATGGCGCAGCAACGCGCACAGGGTACAGCTAGTCAGTCATAAATATCAGCAGTTGATTTTTTTAAATTAAAATTTTTGTAGAAATTGTCGGTGTAAAGAGTTCAGTTACAATAGAATTTTTTACGGTCTGTAGTCTTGTCAACGCATAACCACAGTTGTTTGTCTTTTACTACAGCTTTGATTATATTTTCGATTTTTTCACATAGAAATGGTAAATAGTTATGCAACGCTATCCGAGATGATAGCTGCAGTTGAAATTGTATTTATAATAGAAGAACCAACGTTGTTCTTTATTCAGAAAGTTTAGATTTAAATCCTCTGTTGTGATCATTAAAAGTAACTCTAGCATGAATTATAAGGAAATTCACTGATATACTTCTTGACCGTATCAATCAATGGTCGCTTGATTCCCTTCCGCGGGTTCGACATACTTAATTATATATTTATATAAAACGTAAAATAAATAATATTGGCAAGTCAATTACCGATGCTAACTAATAGCTCAATGATATGTATACGTATTACTTAGGACAATCGACAATTGACGGAAATATTCGCTTCACCGGTTCGGATTTGTCTATGTATGTAGGTACATAGACATAAACATATTTTATATTGCGGATCCTGACTTATCACACTGGGGCAAATGACAAGTCTGTAGATGACTTAGATACATATACCGTGTCATATAATTAAGGAAGTATAGGAATTTATACTCTATATATAATATATATCCACGATTGTTTGTACATAAACGCAAGGAGCACTGTCCACTGTATAGATGTACATACATACAAGAATGTTCCCTGAAACGGTTCATCACGGTTCGTACAATACATTACAAAACGAATTTATCTGCCTCGCTCTGATTTATTGTCAAAAGTTCTGTAATTCCGGACTTGTTCCCTATAATTCGTTCACCGGACGGACAGAATGTTTACGTGATGATCATGATTCATGAACGTGGTGAACCTATTTTTTATATTAAATACTGTATAACTTATATATTCGTGTTTCTAAATTGATTTGGACTCATTTTTACTTTAATCTTAAATTGCCTTCTTTCATAGAAAACTACTTCAATTTATATCGTTTGTAATTAACTGTCCTTTAGTTGTAGCCAAGAGTTTTTTTATTACGCGATGATTATCAATTGCTTACACATATTTTGTACTTTTCGGTAAATAGAATATATTACAATATACGACTAATCTTTTAATTTAGTAATGAAACTAAATATGATGAATGTTTTCTTAACGTCGAACCAAACAAATAGATTGCTCGAAGAATGTCAAAATAAAAATTAATGAAAATCGAAAAAATATGGACAATGTATTCTTTCATCGCATGATAAAATGAAACATAACAAGATCGCAAACGAGCTAAGGAAAGTATTAGAGGAAGAAAAGATTGAAGCCATGCGAAGTTGTCTAGGAGCTAAGAGCTACAGAAACCACATATTAATTTTTATGGAAAGCAACTAGAAAAGTCAAGCAATCACAGAAACTAATAACTCAACAGATATCAGTTGGGCTAGAACTTGAAAATATAATATATAGAGTTTCAACTATTCCCTAAAATGATTTCAGAAAAAGATAGACCAAGCAAACACAGAAATTCGTACCACTAATACCAACAGATGTTGGGCTAGAATAAGTCAAGTAAAACAGGAATTTTTCTATATATATATATAGAAATATATATATAGCAGTTATATGTTTTAGCTTTCCAAGACCAGGAAAAGATTTTTTTTATATTACTGGAATGTTGCAAATATAGCTTTGGATGACTATAATACGGCCAGCTCTAAATGGTATAGTACAATGCGCTTGCTTTGCGCTACCAAGAAGTAGGGCAACGGTAAAAGTCAAACAAACAACTGTACCCATACATAAACTGCTGTATCCTAATAAATAAATCTAAAGACAATGACCAGACAAGGTCCAAATAGCCAAATTAAATATAATATTTACTGTTCCTCTATGTAAATACAAGAGATTTTTATGTAATACATAGGCACATTTTGTTATACATAGATATAGAATAAAAGACAGAGCAAGGAAAAGTATTTTTTAACATCTATTCACTTATTCCAAAACGTCTGTAATAATGAGACTGAGCGTCACCACCATCGATCTCTTTAAAAAAAAACTTCTCAAAATAATTTACTTTTCAGATCATCTTCAGAAGACAGTTTCCACTTTCGTAATTGTTTTTTAAATTTTCAAAAATTTAGCAATCGCTATATGTGACTCGGACTTTGGGGTGGACGCCTCAACTCCGCTAAACTACATTCCTTGATAACTCGCCAAACTTTTTGAGCCCTATACAATCTGCAATTTCGGTGCAACAGTATGACTTTTCAACGAAATTTCGCCTAGATGGCAACTTTACTATTTATAATTGTCTCTTTATAAACATCACCAGTAATTGTAGGGCGTTTCTACATATATGTACTCAAACTGTTGCCATCAATTAGCCCAATGAACACTGGGTTTTCGCCTTTTTTGTTAGAAGAGACTCTTTATGGATACACTGCATACACTTTGTTTTTTTTTTTTGAGACTCGCAAAGATATACTCAGATTTCATTGAGTAATAATTTTTGACGGATCCAAATTTTTCTGTCAAACTTCTCGTTTGATAAGTTACCGTTTTGATGTGAGACGGGATATCTATTTCGCTAACATATACAGCAATTATTCGTTCATGAATAATTTTTGGATTGTTTTTAGTCAAAAATTTTATAACGTTTCCGTATTCCAGTTCTAAATCATTTATTTTTCATTATTCAAGCTGTTACTGAAACTACAAAAATATTTCAATTTCAACACCACTGGTCAGATAACATAAAAGTTAACACTATTTGATGTTTAAAATTGTTATTCATCATTGCATAATAGATTATATAAAATCTTATCTCGTATATCCACACATAAGGGTACGTCTTCATTAAATTCTAATAAAATATGTATATTCTTAAGCAATTCGTTCACGCCCGCTATTAAACATTACAATGGTAAAAATATAACCGCCTTTCAAAAACTTAATTATGAAATTATTCTTAAAGTAAATTATGATATATAGAAAACAAATGGTTTCAAACGAAATTATAATAACATTTTAATTATAAATATTTTTATATAACTTATATACATATATATATATATATAAATCTACATTTTCAATTTTCCTCCATGATCAAATAATTGATGTTGCCACAACTTAATATAATTTGTTTAGCTCCGATTATAATGTCCATATTTTTCTTATCCAATGGCGTATATATTTATAATCCACAGCTTGAATATTATCCCCGCTTCGATAATTTTTAATTTTCTTAATTTCCACTAATGTAATTTAAAAACAAACGAATAAACCCAAAGATATGGCTTATAATGTTTATTTAGTATATTCTATGCAAAATTATTTCTAAGAGAAATTGGAATTTCCGATAATGACCCTGCCATTGATAGTTTGAATAACTCTCTTTGCGTTGTGTGCAGGTTCTTTTAAGGATATTGTGAATGGTTGCTGTAATAATTTAGTATCTCACACCCTACAGTATTTCAGTTGATGTCGCTGTGTGACGTGTAAGTTTTATAAACTTTAAATTTATGAATATATTTGTTCTTATTTGTGATACGTTTAGACCAAGTGTCGAGCCAAATATATTAAAAAATAGTATTTTCACTGTGTTGCCTACAGAAAAGTACCCTGAGACGAATTTAACAAATGGAAGAAACTTTCCGGTGAACAGCTCAACATATTGCTGCCAAATAAAAAAAAATATTCCTGACACAAATCCGGACGCTCGTTTTGTGTCAAAAAAAGAACAATTACGACTCGGCTTAATTGACATATCGAAAAATTGGGGGAAGAAAACCGTAGACGATCAAGTAGAAGTATCGAAAAAAATATCTGTGAAGAAGGACAAGAATTATCGACGTGATCAATTCGCAGATGTTTGTACGAAAGTGGCTTAAAATTTAGACATCCACTTAAAAAACCAAGGCTAACGGCTACCACGAAAAAGCGTGTTTTCGATGGCTGTAACTTCAGAATAGAGGAGTAGAAAGAGTAAGATAAATTGAGGATATACGCATTTGTTAATAATTTCTAGATTGTGTTCAGTAACAAAAAATTTGTGAGACGACCAAGTTCTGAACAATAAGTAAACATCCACCATCCATCATGATCTAGTCTTGTATAACGTCGGAAGGTCCCAGACCCCTGTATTACTATGAAGACACAATGAAGAATACTAATGAAAAGTCCTTATACCTTCATGCACGAAGGCGTGAGGATTTGTCATAAAGTAAAATCTATGACGAAGTTTTTGGAGTCGGTTAATTTGCCAGTGCTTCCATGAACGGAAAATGCTCTCAAATTAAACTCTATTGAAAACGTGTGGAGCGCATTGAAATCAGTGGTCTATTATATCTATAGAAAATACCACCATTCAAAAATTGAAGGCCAATATCCAAGATGTGTAGTAAATTTACATCGACAATTTTATTGTTTTTTAATTTGTTTTCTTTTTACCGTAAATAGTCGATGAAAATAAAGTGACATTTCCGAACAGGAATACTCCTTATCGGTTTAAATCGTTTCTTGGTTGTTCAATTGCAATATTACAGTCCTCTTTATCATTTTATTGCTCATACTTGATATCTTTGATTCTCGTGATATTTATAACACACTCCGTTAAAAATTGTTTCTGGTCTTTTATTTTCATCGATATTTACACAACCAGATCGATGAATGTTTAGAAATTTTGAACTTCTCATTTGTACAAGTCTCTGTCCGATTAGTTACCTTGCTTCTATATTGTCACACAATATTCTCTCTACTTTTAAGTGTCCATCTATATTCTAATTTCTGTTCTTTTTTCTATGTGACATTTCTAAAAACATTTATTTCCAAAGCTTTGTGGTACCTTTCATTTCCATCCATGTTTCTACTCCCCTATAATAATAATCAATCTTTACATCCCCCAACAACTTAAACGCCAATTATAGGGGGCGTTGGCAGACCATAAGTTAATATAAAATGTATTATTTACACACACACACATAAACTTGATCTTCACATTTCCATATCAGAAAAGCTCGTTTTAAGTTTATTTTCAAAATATAATGAAAATTTTCAATAATTACAATGACAGTTCAATAAATATTAATTTTCTATAAATTTCTTCACTGATACATTACCATAAATTCTTCTCAGTTCAGCAGAAAGATTAAATGAATAAGCGTTGGAAGAAATATGACGAAAAATAATAGCATATTTTAATGAAAAAAAGATTTAATTTTTAAGAGAATCACAATATTATGTAAAACTATAAAATTTCTTTGGCCCTATCAATAAAAAAATACAAAAAACTTAAAAAATTGGACAGGTTCCTAAAGAGCTAGGCATGGGTTGATAAAATCACCGCCTTTCTTCTTTGTATTGTAATATTGGGTGGTTCTGAAATTTCGTCCCTTTTTTATGGAAATATACAATTCTTTTATTTATTATTAATTATATATTGCTGTAACACATCTCATCCAAGCCGTAGCAATTTTTGGCGAGCCATCAAATTTATATAAATCCTAGGAGTACACTTCAGATTTAAATGTGAAATTGTTGAGTCAGTAATAAATAAGCGAAAATATATCGAAAATGCTCCTTTTTACTTTCCACTTTTAACACAGCAAAAAAGCAAATATAGATAATCAAAAACTTTTTAATTATAAACGAAATTTGAAACGTAAGCTGTCAACATATATAATGATAGTAAACTTTAGAATGAAGTTGACTGATTAAAAATACGAGGGTGGGCCCATAAGTACCCGGCCTGACCTAGAAATGGCGGAGTTGTTTGAAAAATATCACTGTGTTAGAAAGTACACAATCTATAAAGCATATGTTTCAAATTTGAAGACGCCACATTGTTTGGTATTTTTTTGGCAGCCATTAATAGTGAACGTTTTCAGTGAATTTGTAAAAATGGAGAAAATTAGTCATCGTTAAGTGATACATTACTTTTATTTGAAAGGCCTCTGCCCAACCTATATAAAAGCTGAACTGGATGAGTCTGCTCCTTCGTTTTCAACAGTGAAATATTGGGTAGAAGAATTTAAACGACGCCGTATGAGCTGCCAAGACGAGCATCACAGTGGTCGATCAAATGAGGTGATAAAGAAAATCCACAAAACGGTACTGAATGATCGTCGACTGAAAGCGCGCGAGCTAGCTGACATAGTAGACATTTCAAAAAGTGCGGTTCATCGCATATTATCTGAAAATTTAGACATGAGAAATCTGCATGCAATTGCCGCGTTTGCTCACACTCGAGCAAAAACAGTGTCGTAAAGATGTTTCAATTGAGTGTTTAGCGACGTTTCACAGCAACGAAGCAGAATTTTTGCGCCGTTTCATAACCATTGATGAAACATGGGTCCATCTCTTCACACCCTAGACAAAAAAACAATCAAAACAATGGACTCAAAAGGGAGAACAGTCTCCAAAGAAGGCGAAGACCGTTTCGTTTGCAGGCAAGGTCATGGCATCGGTTTTTTGGGATGCGCGTGGAATAATTTTCATTGACGTTCTTGATAAAGGAAAAACTATTAAAGGCGAGTATTATGCGAACTTATTGCACTGTTTGAGCGAAGAAATCAAGCAAAAACGGCCGCATTTGGCTAAGAAGAAAGTATTGTTTCTTCAAAACAATGCACCAGCTCACAAATCCGTTATTGCAATGGCTAAAATTAATGAATTAAAGTTTGAATTGCTACCTCATGCAGCCTATTCACCAGATTTATCCCCCTTGGATTATTTTCTGTTCCTAAACTTGAAAAAATGGCTCAGTGGTCAAAGATTTTCCAACGATGGAGAAGTAATGTTGGCAGTTAATGGCTATTCTGAAGAGCAAGACAGTTCTTATTATAAAAAGGGTATTGAACTTATTGAACATCGCTGGAAAAAGTGTATAGAGCTGAAAGGAAATTATGTTGAAAAATAAATATACTTCTTTCCAAAATGTTTGTGTTTTCTTTGTTGTGTCGGGTACTTCTGTGACCGCCCTCGTATAAGTAACAACTTTCGCCAGAAAAATCAAAATCACTTTCCGAACAACACAATAGAACAAGTTCACTATGAGTAGATTTTTAAAAAGTACATATATAATTGATTTATGTCTTACACTCTTTGTAGTTGAATTAGGTTTAAATTAGATGAAGTTAATAATTACTAGTGTAAACAATTTATTTCTCATACAAATTAAAATCTGTAAAAATGATAATAGGAGAGAAATTTGTATTATTATAGTTATTTATATATTACGAGCTTTTAAAACTGTTTCTCTTTCTTAGAACTCTTAATTCATTTAATATAAGATTTTCATATAACGGTAGTTCTTAATATATTCTTTTATATTTTCAATACGTATCGGCTCTACCCCTGTTTATTTGAATAGGCCTTTGCTATTAATAATTTTGATGAACTTATCAAAAAGCAATGAACTTAAACATATGTATATATATATACATATGTATGTACACATACATACAATATCATAATTATCAAAGGTTTGAATTATTATATTTAGAAGCACAATAAGCATTTTAAATTATTTAATATTTGATTTAAATTTTTCCAAGATTGTTTATATTATAGTTACATATCAATTTCCTTTCGAAAAAAAATTTAAATTATATAGGTCTGCTGGGAAAATGCCCGGCTGGTCGTCAGCCGTATCCAGGCTTCGTGCACCGGCTGGTTACATAATCAATAACTATTTTTGTTCTAAATTTTCTGTTATTGCGAAATATTTCCGTGTGAGATGTACAGCACGAGCACTTATACATATGTTCGGGATGTTATTATGATCATTTATAATTCCCTGTTTGTTGCAAAAAAAACATAACTGATAATTTATCACTTTAGAATTCCTCGTACCAGTTTTGATCGCGATGTCAATTGGAATAATAATTTTTTATAACTGAAGGAAATGTAGCTAACTGTCGAATTAAGTATTAAGTTCTAGATGTTCAAAAATTATTACAAAAAATATTTAACAACGATTAATTTATTTCAAGTGGCTGCAAAAAAGAAAAAGATATGTACATTTCGATTGAACATGTGTAAGTAATATCCATTCCAGACTAAAGTTGCTGCATTTGCAGCTATTAAAAGACTGTCTAAACATTCTATTCTAATTAATATTCATTTTTAGACTTTTTTAGTTATTCGAACCCTTCATCACAGTTTTATTTTATATAATCTCGTAGTTTTATCATTCACCAGTTTCGCTATTTAAGGAAAATAGTATACAAATATAGAAAATATCATTTGACACTTATATTAAATCTTAAATTTTAAGATTCTTCAATATATTATTTATTCACTAGATTCTGATACCTTCATTTTCTAAAAAGCCATCAGTTTTTTTAAAAATCTCATTTATTCGTTTTTCGACTTTTAGGTTTAACGTTTTATACAGAAGCCACTTAAAATAGTGACTGTAGATTGCGGCCAAATTAAACCAAAATCTAAAATTTGGTTCATGAAATTTAAATTTTATCAAAGACATTTGTACTAGGTTAGCAGACATACTTTTAATGTATAGGTTAGATATCAGCTGATTGTGATACATAGTAAGAGGATAAATAATATATAGACGAAAAGGTGATAGAAACGCAAATATCCTTATTGTATTAGTGAATTTCAGCACAGCACTTTTAATAACAGTAAATGTATGCCGTATTGCTGTATGTGGTTAGATATTTTAAACAAATAATATTTGTCATTTCGAAAGTTGATGATGTGCATCAATTCCTATTGTGAATACAATATAATAATAAAATTTCCAAATCATTTTTGAATGACATCGCCATTAAGACAACGTGCACTCCTTTTTAATGCAATGTGAATTCTTTTTTTAATTTATATTAAACATTATAATTTTAACGGCATGTAATATATACTAGTTTTAATAAGAAATAAAATGAACAACTTAAAAATCTCACCGCTTGAAATTTTTATGTCAAAACATCTAAGCAACAAATGTAACCAACCTCCAAAACCAATAATTTAATATGTTTGTTTTGTTTTTGTAAAAGCATCAAATGAGTTTACTACTTGTTACATAACATTACTAAAATAGTATTTGAAATTGTAAATTGCAGTAATTGGGTTTTTAATTGTTTCTATAAAAGAACTAGTATTATATCTATCAAATAAGACAAGTAAGTTTAAAAATTGTTATTACAAACGTACATACAGATATGAAGTTGTTAGTTTTCTTTGTATTAAAAAAGGACAGCAATTGTTTGTTTTTACAAAAAACTGGGTTTGCTAGTCAAAATAATGAAGTATTTATTAGACCATCACTCACTATTTTATCATTAAACCGGAGATATTTAGACACCACGTATGAAGCTGGTACGAATATCTTCGGCAGTCTAGGCGGTCATCGACGTATGTCGGGCGTTGCGATGTTAAAAGCACATACATCGTGAGATATACGAAACGTGCACAATAAGTACCGCAATATAGTATGAATAAATAGTAATAAGCAATGTATACCGTGCATTTATTTTACCTCGCTACGAAAACTGTACCGCATTATATTCGGGTCTAGCTGCAGAATACCGATCAGAATGTAAAGTGGTGGGGCGCCAGTCATTTGAATCACGACTATAACTGACTACTGATCGTACTAGCTGCAGCCCCACCACTAATTTGACTGTAGGCGTATCGATATCGTATTAACGGTCATTCGTGGTTTGCATCTGGGAGAATGTGTTACGGTAAGACCTTTAAATTTAAATATTTTTTAATTATATTACTTTGATAATGTATACATTGGAGGAAAAAATTCAAATGATAACATGGGCTTTGAAAGGTAATTCTTTACGGCGTATCCAGCGCCTTTTCTCTGAAAAGTATGTACATAGATCGTCCATTTCCTACATTAACAACAATATCATTAGTAGCTAAAAAGTTTAAATTAGAAGGTTGCATTTTGGGATGTAAATGTCATAAAATACGGAGAATAAATAACGATAAAGAAATGCAGGAAGTGATGGTGTGCGCAATGGTCGAAGAAAATTCAAATATTACTATATCTAAAATATCAGAAGAGATAGGTATTAGCGTGGGTAAAGTTCATAAGATATTAAAGAAAAATAAATACACATCCTATAAATACCAAACTCATCAGGAAATTTTTCATGCTGATCAACACCGCAGAATGGAATTTTGTGAAACTGTAATAAAACGTGTAAATGCGAATGAACACTTCATTGAAACTATCGTATTTAGCGATGAATTGCCAAAACTTATAAAATACTTTTTAAATACAGAAATTCGTAGCGAGGTAAAATGAATGCACGGTATATACATATATATATATATATATTCACCTGCAAGACGGATATATAAAAAAATATATATATAATCGGCAGTTCTTTTTTCATTTTCGGAAACAGGTAATAATCACTCTTGGCCAGGTCTGGGCTGTAATTTTCGAAGCCCACCTTATGCAGGGCAGCTAACGCAACGCGGCTCTTGTGGACGGGCGCGTTGTCGTGCGAAAGCAGAACACCTTTTGTCAATTTTCCCCGTCTTTTCTCTTTAATGGCTTCTTTTAGTCGCTCTAATATTGAATAATAGATTTATAATCAACAATATTCCTTCCGATAAAATACGTTGCCATGAGTTTCCCAGGTGATTGTGACACTTTAAATTTCTTGGGAGGTGCTGTGCCCTTTTTATGCCACTGCATGGAGTCTTTTTTGGACTCAGGTTCATAATGATGAACCCAAGTTTCGCAACAATTCCACTCAATACACCATCCTTGTCTTCATTACAGAGGTCCAAAAATGCACGCGGACACTCTACGCGCTGTTATTTTTGCGGCGGCGTGAGCATTCTTGGCACCCATCTTGCGCTGACCTTAGACATGCCGAGATGATCGTGTATTTTAAAAATTGTTGTATCAAAACCATTTCTGCGAGTTGTTTCTTCTTTAAGCATTATTTTGTTCAACTTTTTGGATAAGTGCTGGCGTGGTCATCAATGCTCCTGCCCGGCCTCGGGTCGTCTTCAAGGGATTCCCTTCCTTGTTTAAATAAACTATGCCACTTGTACACCATGGTTTTTCCTGGACAAGAGTCGCCGTAAACCAATGACATCTCATTCATTATGGTCGCGAATTTTCCTTGCCTGGTAAGGAACTTTATAACGGCACGATATTCGATTTTTTCCATATTTCACTTTTCACTCCTGATTATGTTACTTGTTTGACGATAGCTCAAAGACTAACTGTCTAATAACAATGAAACTTCGTATTTATACTAATCATGAGTCGCTGCACAGGCCACCCCCAATGCGCCTACTCACCCCTACAACCCGCTCATTCCGCGAATATAAAAACGCTCCCTCGTATATATATATATATATATATATATATATATATATATATATAATAGGCTGTTTCAAATTGAGCGGTTTTTTTAAGAATAAATAAAATATAGATAGAGCACAGAATTTGTCTGGGTATATGGGCATTTAAAAAGCGTGATGTATGACATGTATAGAAATGGCTTCGTACACGGTACAACAACGCGTTCAAATTGTTGAATTATTTCATGAAAATCAGCGTTCTGTGAAAAGAGTTTTTAGAAAATTACGTGAGTATTGTGGTTCTAAAAGCACTATTGGTCGAATTATTAAAAAATATCAAAAGACCGGTTCCGTGGAAGACCAAGAAAGTGAAAAATAGAGTGGTAGTGGTCTTTCACAAGAAAATATTAGTTTGGTTCGTGAAAGTGTTGCTGAAGATCCTGAAATGGCCATGAGACGACGTTCACAACAACTTAGTGGGTCACCATGGCTTATTTTACACAAGGATTTAGCTCTGAAGGCATATAAGGTTCAAATAACACAGGAACTGAAGCCATTATATCATTTAAATCGTCGTTCATTTGTCAATTTCATCAATGAACAACCAGCTGATTTTTCCCAAAAAACAATGTTTTCCGATGAGGCACATGTTGAACTCGGTAGCTATGTTAATAAACAAAATTGCCGTATCTGGGGTAAGAAAAATCCACGAATTATTCATGAGAAATCTATGCATCCTAAACGATTGAATTTTGGTGTGCATTATGGTCAGGTGGTGTAATAAGGCCCTTGATATATTATGAAAATGCTGCTGGTAAAGCTGTAACTGTCAATGGTGATCGATATCGTCGGATGATAACCGAATTTTTGTGGCCTGAATTAATGAATATTGATCTAGAGAATATGTAGTTTCAACAGGATGGCGCTACACCTCACTTTGCACACGAATCAATTGATTTATTGAGAGAAAAATTTCCTGGACGTGTAATGTCAAGAAACGGTGATGTTATTTGGCCGCCAAGATCATATGATTTGACACCGTTAGACTATTTTCTTTGTTGTTATGTGAAAAGTCAGGTTTATAAAAACAATCCGCAATTAATTCCTGCTTTGAAAGATGAAATTATTCGTGTCATTGGTGAGTTTAGAGCCTCAATTATGTCAAAATCTCATTGAAAATTTTAACAAAAGAGTAGACGTCTGTGGAGTTGCTAGAGAAGACCATTTGGCAGATATTATTTTTTGCATATAAATGTCATAACTGATACCTCAATTACCAATAAAATGTTTTTGAAAATGTGTTTTATTTATTCTTTAAAAGAACGGCGAAATTTGAAACACCTTTATATATGTTATTATTGCTCTACGAGAGAAGTATTAACAATTTGAATTGGCTCGACTAAACATCTCCAACATAGCGTAAACCTTCAGAATCTTCTCGTCAAGTGATGTTCGTCGCGTTATAAAAATGTTTTGTATAGAGAAAATGATCATTCGGTGTCTACTAATGTGTTTGTAATATTGCGAAGTTAAAATGTTCTTCGAACTGAGTTAACGTATCTGTGGAAGAAGTATTAATGTAAATGTCTCGTAATCTGGCAAAATCTAATTTTTTTCGTAAGACACTACAAAACTTTTCTAATACACGAACTATGTACTTTAAAAGACGAAATAAGTCGTCGTTTAATGTACATAGTGGTTCAAATAAGACACTCATACTAATGAAGTATTTTATAAGGTTGTTAATTGTAATTTACAACCTTCATATGAACAAATTCTATTTTGCTGATACATATTATATTTACATGTACATATTTCTTTTCAAAGATTTTACAACTGGACTGCTATGGATAGAACATATAGATTACATATACAGTAAACGAAAAAGTTATCGTATTTGACATACATTTTTGTGAAAAAAGTAAGTGAATTAATTATGGTTACTGCTTTTGTATTACATATTTGTTACTCAACATCAAGAAAGCGCTCAAAAAATTCTTTTTCGCTTATACTATTGCACTCAATCACTTAAAGTTGATATATAATCCCTTTCCACATTAATTTTCGTATTTAGACAACTAAGTTATCATCATCAGCAGATAATTAAACAATGTCGCATCTGGAAACCACGGCAAAATCCGCATGAAACAAATTCTGTACACGATCTGTACCGTCGAAAACCAAAACGCACACTGTTGGCTTTGGACGGTACAGAACGTGTACGGAATTTGTTTAGTAGCTCATTTATATACTAATGCGGTATTGTAATATATTTCTTGGCTTAATGCCTATATCAGATTGTACAGCACAGGGAATATATATAATTTTAATTTTTTTCAAAATTACATATTGATTGGAAGAAAAATTACTTGAGTTTGAATCCAATGGAGCGAGTGTTATGATGAGTATGCATAATTCCTTGAATATGTTAGAGGATTTCTCGTAAGTCCTCGATTAAAGACTTGGGTGTGACATTTGACGGAAAATTTGCTTCTAATCATGTCCTGCTCACGTCATTTCCATGCTTGGTATCCCTTGTATTTTGTTCAGACTGATCTCTCAGAGCGAATCCAGTACACATTTTCTAAATATCTTTAAATGAGATGGAGGATATCCTGTGTTAGGAACTGATTATATCGTCTCACTCTCTGAAAGGGGAAATACCATTACAACTCTATTTATGCTGTATGTTATTACTGGTAAAGTTAATTCACCAGATTTATTGTCAAATGTTGAATATCTCATATCACGCCTGGGATCAATAGATTGAAAAGATTGATTCATATCCCAATATCGAGAGTCAACATTTTGCTAAAGGCGCCTAAGGTACATTGGATATGGAATTTCAATCGTCTTGGGGTAGATTTGCCTTGACATTGACATTTATAATTATATCTGGCTTGTCGTCTTCCGCGGTCGTTGTCTATACTTTCTTCACCTTGGATTCGGGGTGGGAACCGCATCTTCGATAATACTGACACCGACGTTTCGTCACCACTTACATGAGGTATCTTCACGACTTCACAGCCGCGCTGAAACTGGTGTAAGTCTACAGTGGGCGAGTTTATGTAGGGTTATTGGTCAATAGAGCGTTTCGGTTACAACTTCTCAACTGTAACCGTAACACTCCAAGATGTCCCATATAAGTGGTGACGAAACGTCGGTGTCAGTATTGTCGAAGACGCGGTTCCAACCCGGAAGCCAAGATGAAGATTTATAAACATACTTTTGTAAGTGATGTAATGTATAGATTCAGTAATGTGTTAATGATGTTTGTATGTATTTTGACCTTCAAAGATTTGCGCTGTTTACATTGCTTACCAATATAAAAGCAAGCAACATGACACGCATTTAAAAAAAACTTATATATATATATAAATATTTTACTTTTATTTGGAATATATATTATGTATATTATTATTGTTTCATGAAATTTGTTGTTTTTTGTAATGTATTTTATATAGTAATTATACTTATTTTACTTATACGCAAATTAATGAACACATACAGGTCGGCAGCAACATTTGCCGTCGTGTATATATTGTATGTCAGGGGGCCGAGATTGGCCTACCCGACCGGCTGCGGCACCGTCGTTGCCGGGTAGTTGCATGACGCTTCCCTAATAGGTGCAAGTTTGACAGTGTCAAACATTTCCACACTATTGCATGAGTAACTCGATGCGTTGAACGCGGAGCGAGGTATTTTGAACTGTTTCGTTGCGTAAGTACTTGAACGGTATTTGTACGTATAGAACGATTTGAATTGCTTTTCTATTTAGTGTTTGAACTGTTATATTTATACTTGTAGAAGCACATGCACACGCATCTCCACATACCGAACACTTGTTCAAAATAAAATTATTTAAGACATTTATGTATTTTATTTCATTTACATAGTACTTTCGAACCAGAGAATATCTTAACAAATATTAAAATATAGCAATACTCTTCTGAAATATCTATACTCATTTTAAAGTGTGTTCTAGGTACGGCCCTGACTATAATTATATTATTATATTAGTCGCCATGAATTTACATATTTTAAATATAATATTACATGTGAATGCGGAAAAAATTCCAATGCGAAGGTTTATTAATTTATATTAAAATGATCTTATTGGTTTTTTAGTATAACAAGTGAAAGAATTTTACTTAACATTTTAAACGCAACGACATACATTGTCAAATTTATAGCACCTAAGAATAAAATTGTTTCTCGATTTTGATTAATCTGTGTTGTGATATTTTCACCGATAACCTACAACCTAGAACTATAAAATTTAATTAAATTAATTTTAAGGGTTTTTTTGGAGCCAGGAGTTATATTTTATGAGTCTGATGGCACGTAGGTTGTTGATGTTTTTTGATTGATAATTAGTGATTATAACTACTAAACCAGTAATAAAATAATCGTAAAATAATTTAGTTTGAGCTAGAATTTCTTCATGACGTATGCATGTACAATGATCAATTTTTGACGTACATGTGTATCTACATCATGTTAATTATTTAATGGCTCCTTATTATGTCTCAACGGCATATTGCGTCATTCATATATAGAACAATTCCGTACCACAGAATATAATTAATACAAAATAAAAATATCTTTATAACACATCAATGAACTATGTTGTAATTAATAAATAATATATGTACATATCTAGTAAATGCACTTGATATTTGCTGGAATAATAAAATTATTTACCTAATTTTGTTGTGCAAATATCTGCAATTATATTGTTATGTAACGTACTAGCGGATAACAATGGAAAAGGAAATATATAATATTTCTTGATAAAGTATACACATATTAATTTATACTAATCTAACATTTATTCACCGATTGACTACGTAATGAGTGATGAGAGAGATTCGAAAACATAACTTCTTAAACGCCCTAAATTCTATTAATTCAAAACTACACACTATACAAACGGTACTAGGAAAGTTTTGCAATACAGCTTTGTTTATTTATTTTTTTCAAAGTAATTTACTCTACACTCAATACATCTCTCCATCCTCCGAAACCAATCTTTAAATCAGTTCTGCCAAGTTTCACTAGGCAGTAAAGCACACTCATTGTCCCAAGCCCGCAGAAGGTCCTCATCACTGGAAAACGACCTCCCTGTTAACTTCATTTTCACATGCAAAGTCGCAGGGAGCAAGACTTGGACTGTAGGGAGAAACCAGGTGTCCATTCTTGACTTTGGCCACAGATTCTTCATAGATCCAATGACTTTAGGCAGGCACTGTTCAGTATACCACGTAGCTGTGATTGCCTTCTGTGTGTCCAAAACGACGCATTCCACAATTCCACTCGATTTAAAAATACAGCTATCATTTTCTTCTTTACAGATCGGAATTTTCTGACAATTACGGTTGTGTCCTCATCATCAAAGACCTAAACTTTGTTTTGAGCTTTGGTCAGCACATCGTAATAGTACAGCCAAGACTCGTCACCTGTCACGATGTTGTTCACATACCCTTATTAAACTTTTTTAGCATCTCCCGGCAAACATCACCTAGTGTAAGAGTCATTTCTTCGAAGCACTGGTCTATGTTTAAACCACGCACGAAATTATAATGCAAAACTGCCCTTATCTCATTTCGAGACCACGATGCCATCGCAAGCGCTTTACACTCTCACTGCTAATGAATAATTGGGCCCATCGACATGGCGCGGCGGCTACTATGCACGTATGAACATGTCTCAACATGCAGCAACAAGCAGCTTCCTACGATTCGTTGTTGCGTTATATTGCAAAACTTTCCTAGTACCCTTTGTATAATACACGCTGAAGCTACGAAAAGGTACAAGTTTAAGTTTCTCTCAAGAACAAATTTTTGTAATAACATTTGAATAAAAAAAAAAGAAGTTTAATTATTGGTAAGAGGAATAAAGATTAGATTACAGTAAATATTTAAGAAATGCAAAAAACCTCTTATAAAATATGATGATCGCTACAGGGAGTGCAACGTATAGAAAGTGATAAACTGACTTAAAATTGGTATAAAGACAAACCGAAAACTAGGAAAGATGATAAGCATAAGGAAATTGTATATGTTAAAACTCAAATTTTAACAGGCTTACTAATGACATAATTAAAATACTTTTAATGAGCGGTAGTCTCAACAAAAAAAGGAGAAATAATATAAAAAATGATAGTTGTGGTAAATGATATCACTTCAAATGGAGTTCAACAAATCATTCTTGACTGATAAAGGGAAATGTAAATACAGAAAATAACTATATTAATTAAGTTTGTTCTTACATACCCAGTAGTTAAGCTGATTTTCTCTAATAGACTTTGTTCTGCAAATACCTATTTTATATGAGGGTACCTAAGGGATCACCGCTATTAATATTAGCTCAATTGATGATTTATCAAAATATGCCATTAATTAAAAGCAATAGTTTGAAACGTTGATTTTTAAAATATTTTCATATATTGTACAAAAGTGATTACCAAAATAATAAGGCAAACTTTAAAAACAAAGATTTTATTTCTTATAGATTAAGAATGCAAGTCAATAAATTATTAGCTCGCATACGAATATAAGATAAAAAATACATCAAGAAAAATTTTAGTAAAAATACTGAATACTGCGGTAAATGTTCTTAAGTTATTTAGCTTTACTGATGCTCTTGCAATAATAAGTCCAAAATCGAGATAAATTATCCAGGAAGGGAAATATAGTGGAATCTCCCGTAACGGACACCTTCCCTAAGCGGACGCCCTTTTGGACGGACACTGTTGCCATATCCCGGCAACATTCTCTTTCGAACGGACTCGTTCATGAGCGGACGCGGATACCCGGTCGACAAAAAAACTTCTGTTGTACGGACATTTCGTTTGTTTTTGTCCGATTTTTGCATAGCATAAATAGCAAATGAATTTGTCAAATCGGTTTTAATTCGTTCGCCTCAACAACCGCGCATGATTTGTTAACAGAGCCATATATAACATCACAGAATATACTTAGATGCGTGTATGTTAAATATTATTTCTCTCATACAATGCTGTTAATCTGACGTTTTTTCCACTACATCTTGTATATTTTTTCAGTTTTTGCACAATTTACCCCTCGCGTTTCTACCACGAAGTGTTGACAATACTAATTTTTTCAATGTTTGTGTTGTGTACAAATTTGACTAACAGTTTGTAATCTACGCCCTTATTTACGCGATTTAGATCATCATGCATTTATTTACTGTAGTTTGAAAATGCAGTGTTCATTGGTTTGTATACACTTGTGCGCGCGTGACGTTTGAAAATTGAATAAAAGGAGGTCTATATTAATACTGATACAAAAAAATAGAAGTGATTGAAATGTACAGTAAAGAAAAATTAAGTGTGAGGAATTTATCGAAGCGATTTAGTATTAGTAAAACTCAAGCTTCTGACATTATAAAGAAAAGAGAAGTGTTAAAAAAAATGGCACTCAAAAGCAAATTTAATTTATAAAAGAAGCTTTTTGAGTGTTAAAGGACTAACAATTGATCAGTTGTGTAACGAATGGTGTGTTGCAACACAATAAAGGATTCCATAACTGGTAAGTAAATTAGGTTTTTAATTCAATACAAAGGATTTATAGCAGGTTGCGTCATATTATCATTGATTTACTAAATGGACTCTTTGATGGATTAATATGTTTTTTTCAAATAACTTTACTTTTCCCCAAATAACGATTATCTTATGACACGAAATAAAAATTGTACTTTTTAGGTCCATTGATACGAAGCAAAGATAAAGAAATAGCCGGATCCTTGAGTAATAACACTTTCAATGTTATTTAGATAGATTGGTTGGCTTAACAAGTTTAAAATTCGACACAATATTACGGTGAAAGCGATATGTGGCGAAGCCGCTTCTGTTAACCCAGAGGATGTAGGATCATTCATGGTGAAATTGCCTTCTCTAATAAAAGGATACCTACGAAGACATATTTACAGTGCTGACGAAACTGGTCTTTACTTTAGAGCTTCACCGAATAAGACCACGACTTTAAAAAATGAAAAATGTGTGGGAGAAAAATTTTCTAGGGAAGGGAAAACGATATTTCAAGATATCGATAAAGAAAATCTTCTGGCTATTGGCAAGACATCTAGACCAAGAGCTTTTAAAAATTTAAAAAACCATAATTTACATGGAAATCAAACACCAAATCGTGTATGACAATGTGGGATCGCGTCCAAAAAACAGCAATTTAAAAAAAAATTGAAATTCATTTTTCGATTCTTAATTGTACTTCAACCAACTAATTACTTGATCGGGATGTTATTAAAAATTTTAAGAATAATTACAGAACTTTGATACTGAAGCACTTAATAGCAAACATTGAAATTTCTAACACAGCCCACGATTTAGTAAAACATATAAACTTATGGAATGTAGTTTATTTTGCTAAAAGCGCAAGTTACTTCTGAAACAGTTCGAAACTGTTTTCATAAGGCAGGGGTTACGTTTGATAGCCAGATAACATTCGATGTTAAGTTTGAAACTTGAAGATGACTTGCCATTAAACCTATTGCCGAAATTCAGAAAAAAAGCCTTACAGGTGTCAGTGTACAAAGCTTAAATGATTTTTATCATGCCGATGACGATTTAAAATTTGAGAGATCACCTTCGGACTTATGGGTACCATTGCTCGAACAAATTTCTGAAGTTCAAGAAATTTCTGAAAGAGGCTTTGACTAACACGCATGATCTTATAACGTTTGTGAAATGCCAAGGTGATACAGAAGCTATGAATATACTTTCAACGCTTGACTTACATTTTCAAGAAGTTATTGCCAAGACCAAAAGACGCCAAACTAGGATGGAGGAATACTTATTGAAATAATATACTACTCATAAAATATTTGACAGTTATTACATACATATTAATGGATTTTTTTTTTGTTATTAAAACCAATTGAATTCTTTGTTTTTTTTTGGAATAAAAGGATTTTTAAATAAAAGCTCATCACCTTAGACAAATTTTACTGATTTAAATTTGTAGTTTTCTCTTGAGAGGACACCTCACTTGTACGGACATATTATATTTCAATGGTTCATATTTCAGTGTCCGCTTCAGAGTGATTCCATTGTATATCGTTATTTTATATGAATAGGATCAGTATATGAAAAACAGTAAAAATGATCAAAAATGTATATAGTTAACGAATATAAACGAATCAAAAGTACTATAAACAAAGAAGGTAAATATCAAAAGATCGAGAAGAATGAAATATTATCAACCAAATCCGAGAATAAATATAAACACACATAGAATAAACTATGGTAAAGAACGTGAATGCAAAAGTGATCAGAAAAGTCCTATAAGCAGCTAATCTCTAGAAGCGAACATACAAAAAAAAACATTTATGAGCGAAGCGAAATCTCATTGTCGATGCACGAAAGTAAAGGCTGTTTCAAATTTCGCGATTTTTTTAAAGAATAAATAAAACACATAATTTGCATTCACTTTAAAAAACTTTTTATTGGTAATCGAAGTATCAATTATGACATTTATATGCGAAAAATAATATCTGCCAAATGGCCTCCTCTTTGACATTTTGACGTAATTGAGGCTCTATCTCACCAATGACACGGACTTTTCACATAACCGGAAAACAAAATAGTCTAACGGTGTCAAATCACGTGATCTTGGTGGCCAATTAACATCACCGTTTCTTGAGATTACTCGTCCAGGAAATTTTTCTCTCAATAAATCAATTTTTTCGTATGCAAAGTGAGGTGTCGCGCCATCCTCTAGATCAATATTCATTAATTCAGGCCACAAAAATTCGGTTATCATCTGACGATATCGATCACCATTGACAGTTACAACTTCACCAGCAGCATTTTCAAAGAAGTAAGGTCCAATTACACCACCTAATCATAATGCACACCAAACAGTAAATCGTTTAGGATGCATAGGTTTCTCATGAATAATTCGTGGATTTTCCTCACCCCAGATACGGCCATTTTGTTTATTAACATAACCACCAAGTTCAAAATGTGCTTGACGTTTTAAATGATCTAATGGCTTCAGTTCCTTGTGTAAAATACGCCATGTTGTTGATCCATTAAGTCCAAGTTATTGTGAACATCGTCTAATGGACATTTCAGGATCTTCAGCAACACTTTCGCGAACCAAACAAATATTTTCTTGTGAACGACCACTACGATTGTGTTTTTCTTTTTGATCTTCCACGGAACCGCTCTCTTGAAATTTTTTAATAATTCGACCAAGAGATCTTTCAGATGGACGATTATGTAAACTATAAAATTCACGTAATTTTCTAAAAACTCTTTTTACAGAACGCTAATTTTCATAAAATAATTCAACAATTTGAACGTGTTATTGTACCGTGTACGAAGCCGTTTTTATAAATGTCATACATCACACTTTTTAAATGCCCACATACCCAGACAAATTCAGTGCGCCATCTATATTTTATTTATTCTTAAAAAAACCGCGCAATTTGAAACACCTTTTACATGTACACTTTCGATGACAACGTTAAAGCATTGTACTAGAATTGTTAAGGAATTGATGTATAATGTTTTTCTTCACCCACCTCAAAGCCTCAACCTACAACATATACTAGATTGAGCTAGTGTAAACATTATATAGGTAATAAGAAAGATTTGAGATAGTATATCGTCAGAAATTATAAAGTTATAGCTAAGAAATTAAAAGCTGTAATAAATGCTAGTATGACGACATAATATTAAATTTTCTCTTGTATATTTGAATAAATGTTTGAATGTGTATAGTGCTATTGTAAATCAATAATTTGGTGATTCGTACTTATTACCTTTAGGGAATAAAGTCTTTTGTTCCAGAGATTACTTTATAATTTTTGTTTATTACTTGTCTTTTGTATATGTAAATATTTCTGGTATCGCCATTTCAAATTATTCCTCCTGTTAATTACATGTTTTAGTAAATTATTAGGTAAATCAATAACTTATTTTAATACAAGTAGAATATACTTATAATTCGTATTTAAATTATTTAGCTTCTCTATCATACATTACTGTTACATTCAGACTAAAAACCTTAAAAATTTTACATTAAAAATAATCGAAATAAACAAAACCACAAATACAATTGCATTTTATCCAAAATTAACTACATGCGTTAAATTTAGAAGCCAGGGCCCACGCATTTTTGATTGTCCTACAAATACAACAAATATCCGATGATATTTTGAATACAGAACTTCTAGAATTCCAAATATGCGCGTAGGTATAATTTGTGTTCATCCCAATGATATGTCATTTATATGTGTATTTATGTGACAAACGAAAGGTAGATAACCAACGGGATGTTGAAAAGGTCTTCACGTAAATTCAAGCGATAGAGAAAATGACGGAGCATTCGTTGGAAAGAAATCGAAGATACGTTTTCGTGTTGTTTAATCTGACGCACCATATAAAGATACAGCTCCTGGTATGCAAGTTATTAATAAAGAAATCGTCATCGATAAGTATAAGAAATATTCTAAAAATGAAAATTAATATTCTCCATATTTTAAAATTACTTATTAATATATTATCCTTGACATACATAAAATGAAGTTTAACGCAAACATAGGTACATAATGTACATATACGTATATAGAAAAATAGGGGCATTTAATTGGCTTATTTTCTCACATGGGTATGTCTATTCGTTATTATTATTATTTATATATGTATTTTTATTGAAAGTTGCATAAGTACACATATGTAGCAAATTTCATTCAAATCGAAAAGGAACCTGTACAATTTAAATGCTTTATAGTTACTTCAGATCAAATGACTTCATCTAGCATCAAATAATAAAGAAGAAATATACATGCATTAATATCTTAAAATACGTTAAATCTAATATAAGGATTTAAATTGACCGTTATGTATAGTTTTGTAAATAAATTTTGTTATCGTTTGAGAGCAGATGAATTCAAAATTCCTTGATCCACTCAGGTTTAAGTAGATGTGATCCGTGCTCCTTTTTAGACTGACTACGTACGTTTTCTCAAGAAAATTCTTTCTTAAGTTTCCGTAATGGTGCAATACACAAAGTGAGACTTCTTTCGTGGCTAATATTCAAACAGATTTTCCGTCCCAAATTACATAGTTATCTGCTGTTATGTGCTGTAAATAACTGTTTAAAAAATTAAATGACTAATGAATATCTAAACCGCACGCGTTGGCTTAATTCTTGTTATTTACTCCGCGAAACAAACAAAATACTAGGGCAAAAGGTCCATAATTGTCAAAACTACTGTTGCCCTTTTTTTATATAAAGTCTATTTACGAGAACAGTCTACAATGACCTTTATGTTTATGGAAAAAGAGAAATAGATAATCAGAAGAATCTACATCCTATGCAATAAAGTGGAGAACTAAAGGACATCGTATTGCTAGTATATAGCTATGACTTTTGATTTCCTTAGTAGAAAACCTTGTATATTTTCATATTTTTAGGTTGTCCTGACCATTTGCCTCAACTAATCATGAAACGATTTTTCAAAAGTTAATATTAAGCGATTATAAACAAAAGTTGACTCCACTTATTTCGGGTATTCACGAAACAATCTATAATAGTTACTGTTGGATTTACACCGGATGAATAAAGTGAAAATAAAATTACATCGCATAGCTATGACGTTTGGCTTTTTACTTCATGTTTTCATTTTTCAGGTTCCTCTGATCATTTGCTACAACTAATTATAAAACGATTATAAGACAAAAGTCGGGTTTCCACGGAATAGTCTACAATAGTCCACTTAAATATAGAACTTGCTGATGTATCATAATTTTTTTCGCATGGTTGTAAACAGTGAATGATGGACGTTTAACGTTTCTGCAGTCTCTGTCGTATGACTCGATTAACGCCTTTATTTCGGTCGCCATCGATCTTAGTGACTCACTGACCGAGGATAGTCGTTAAAATCAATATCATAATCAAATCGCTTATTTTTTTTCAAAATGAAAGAGAACTTGCTGCATAACATAAAGATAGATGAAGATGACTCTAATACGCGTGAATGTGTCATAACAAGTCAATATTTTCTTCCCCTTTTTAATCTTATTCTTTTTCATTTAATATAAATTTTGTTTTTATACTGAGCAAGAAACATACGGATACACTTTAAATACAAAGGGTACTAGGAAAGTTTTGCAATATGACGCAACAATGAATCGTAGGAAGCTGGTTGTTGCTGCATGTTGAGACATGTTCATACGTGTATAGTACCCGCCGCGCCATTCGATGGGCTCAGTTATTCATTAGCAGTGAGAGTGTAAAGTGCTAACTCACTAAATGAGATAAGGGCAGTTTTGTGTTATAATTTCGTGCGTGGTTTAAACATAGACCAGTACTTCGAAGAAATGACTCCTGCACTAGGTGATGTTTGTCCACATCGCACAACGATATTCAGGTGGTATAGAGAATTCCAAAGGGGAAATTTAAATTCTGAGGATGCTGAAAGGCCGGGAAGGCCACGAACGTCAGTTACGGAGGAAAACGTTACTACTGTGAGGAAAATGCTTGGCGAGAACAGGCTATACAGAATTCCAAAGGGGAAATTTAACTTTGGAGGATACTGGGAGACCGGGAAGGCTACGAACGTCAGTTACGGAGGAAAACGTTGCTACTGTCAGGAAAATGCTTGGCGAGGACAGACGAGTGACCTACCAACAGATAGAGAGTACTTCAGGCCTAAATGCACCAGCAATTTGTTCGATTCCGCATGAACATTTACACGTGAAGAAACTTTGTTCTCTCTGGGTACCACATCGATTGACTGAAGAGCAGATGACACGACGTGTGACTTGTTTAATAAGGGACAATCTCGCTATGTGAACAACATCATGACAGGTGACGAGACTTGGCTGTACTATTACGATGTGCCGACCAAAGCTCAAAACAAAGTTTGGGTCTTTGATGATGAGGACACACCCGTAGTTGTCAGAAAATCCCGAATCTGTAAAGACGAAACTGATAGCTGTACTTTTCAAATCGAGTGGAATTGTGGAATGCGTCGTTTTGGACACGCAGAAGACAGTCACAGCTAAGTGGTATACTGAACAACGCCTGCCTGAAGTCATTGGATCTATGAAGAACCTGCGGCCAAAATCAAGAATGGACACTTGGTTCCTCCATCACGATAATGCTCCAGCTCACCGCGCCAAAGCCCACACCGAATATTTGACTACGACAGAATTGAAAGTTCTCGAGCACCCTTCCTATAGTCAAGATCTTGCTCCCTGCGACTTTGCACTGTTCCCGCATGTAAAAATGAAGCTAAAAGGGAAGCGGTTTTCCAGTAATGAGGACCTTCTGTGGGCTTGACCCAACGAGTGTGCTTTATTCCCTAGTGAAACTTGGCAGAACTGGTTTAAAGATTGGTTTCGGAGGATGGAGAGGTGTATGGAGTATAGAGGAAATTACTTTGAAAAAATTAAATAAACAAAGCTGTATTGCAAAACTTTCCTAGTACCCTTTGTACATTACTTTTTAGGAGATACGAATTCTAGCACCAACAAATTATAGAATTATAAATTTCAGCTTCACTAATTAAAAATTGACAGAGAATATTTTTTAAAATTTGATTGTTAATGAGGTATTGCTTAAAAATACATTGCATTTAATTAATTAAATTCTACTATTACAATATAAAATTCTTCCATTTAAATATCTTCAAATTAACAAGAAAACTTCAAATATCGACTCTAAAGTTCACATTAAGATTATACAAGAGAATCTCATACGATCAAAGTTACTTACTTTCTTACATACGCAATTTATGTATATCAATCAAAATTCAAATACTAACGAAACCATCTGTATTTAACATTTTCAATTCTGTATATATAAAATGAGGGAGGGGGGAGGTGTATTAAAATTGATAATACTGCGTTGCGTTAAACCCATATTCAAAATTTCATCTAGAAATCGTAATTGTGCATTTTCATACGATTCACTGAAGCGCAGTGCAAGTGAACCTCTTGTTAATGTTTGTGAAAGAATTTATATAAATTGTTGCGATATGCTACATCGTAGAATCGTAAACACACTAATTTACATCTGTTCATGCTTGTGACACAATCAGAGACGCCGGCGCCTGAATATTTCTCTCGACAGTATTTATGTTTTTATTTAAATTATCAGCGATTTAAGCGTTACATCGTTTTATAAACATTAATAACAAAGCAAAAAAATAAGTTCACATGAAAGGATCTGATTTATCTTTTTATTTGACCTATAAGAATTTAATTAGAAAGAAAACTTTTTTAATATCTTCATAGAAAAAAACACAAAGAATGTTAAGCTTTTAAATTTACAAATAAATAAATTAGGCTCCAAATAGTGCAAAGCGCGTATACAAAATTGTTTTTCCATATATAGGAATGCCCAATAATTTTTTGGGATTATTCTATGACTCTGATGTGTAAAGTATTTTATTGATTCTTTTATTTGAATATTGATATAAAAGCTAGGAACACTTGATCACAAGCACTAAATATATCGAAAAAAAAGCATGACAGGTGTCAAAAGGAAAGCAAATTCGCAATTATAAATCTTCTATAGTTACTCTAAAATATTTGTTATATATAATATTCAGGCGTGGAAAGAGCGTTTACTAGTCTAAAATTTCAATACCTTTTCCTCCAGAAATTGTGTAATCCTTTCCAACTTGGCAAGCTTTAACACAGCTTTATAGTCTGTAGATATCTACTTATCGTCAACAAACAAGAGATCAGTTTGATCATTATATGGTATTCAGATCTTAAGGACGAGTTAGAAAGTTTTGCCCTTTTTTATAATGCGAAAATGAATTCGTAACGTTTTGATTATTTTGTGCTTTTTAGATTACTTATTGTTCTTGTCGCTCTTATTATTTCTTTGCCATAATTTCCGGGCTTTAAGTTTAAATGTATGTATATGCTAGAGGGTAGAAACACTTCCAATAGATATTTTAAGTTAATGACACCTTCTTTATGAAGCGTTTCGAGTATATTAACTCTCGTCAGATTAACTTTGATGCTGGTACTGAACGATTCTTTGTGAGTTTATCGCTACAGCAAAATAATAAAAGAAACAATACATTCCTCTCTCCTCCAGACATGCTAATGTCCGAACAAAAAACGAAGCCATGTCGTCGTGCCGAATAGTTCTTAAAATGTATGTATATACACGCATCATGGTAACTTACATATCTATTCGGCGAGACGACACGGCTTCGTCTTTCGTTCATTCGTCTTTGGACGAGGGATATTTTTTTTTCCATAATTTTACTGTAACAAAAAGCTACGATAAACCCACAAAGAATCGTTCGTTACTAACACCAGAGTTTATCTAACGAGAGTTAATTTACTTGAAACGCGTCGTAAACAAGGTGTTATTATCATTTGAATGATTCTTATAATGTTCGCCTAATTGGCAATTCGCCAAGTGTTCGTCTATACACCCATCACGATAACTTAGTTATTTATTCGGCGAGACGACACAGCTTCATTCTTTCTTGCGGGCATTCGTGTGTTTGGACGAGAGAAGGAGGTATTGTTTTTTAATCAGATATATTAAGAATTATAGAAAACTCTAAGATAGTCAAAGGTGGATCTGTGCGAATAACTTCTATTCCTGTTTGATAGTTTTGGACAGCACACTAATTGGAACACCTAAATCGCCCTACTAGATGGGACGACTTTTAAGATCTGCATAGTGGGACATAGAGAGTGCCACTAATGAAATATTGATACTAAAAATTAACCTCCATCTTTAGTTAACCTAAATTCAAAGTTTCAGTGCGATATATGTCAACTGTCGAAGTTGACAAATTAGTTGAAAAATGAAATTAAATCGAGAACATTTTCGCGGAATAGTTTTTATAATTTTCGAAGACAATTATCTCAACAAGTATGCTTCGCCGAGTTGGTTTCTGTTTTCGGCAATGAAGCACCATATCAGTCAACGATTTCTCGTTGGTACGGAGAATTCAAACGTGGACGGATTAGTCTTAACGGCGATTCAAGAGCTGATTCACCAAAAATGGCAGTTACACAGCAAACATGGATGCTGTGCGCAAGATCATCAAAGAAAATCGACATGTGGTATCATCACCAGATTGAAGCATTAATGGGGATTTCAAAGACCTCAATTCAAAAAATTTTGCATAAAGAATTATATGTAAAACAATTATTTTCCCGTTGGGTACCGTATCCGTTGGCCAAAACAGAAAGCAGTTAGGCTGAATTGGTGTCAAAAAACTCGCTTCAAAGCCGAAAACACTAAAAACGTGTATAACATCGTCAGTGGTGACGAATCTTGGATTTACTCATACAAGCCAGAAAGTAAATGCCAATCATCTGTTTGGGTGTTACAAGGTGAAGAAAAGTCGACAAAAGTCATCCGTTCTCAAAGTATCTCCAAAAAGGTGGTCGTGACATTTGTCTAGAAAGCAGGGCATGTAGCAATAATTCCTCTACAAGATCAAATAACTGTTACTGCCGATTGGTATACAACCATTTGTTTGCCACAAGTCAACGACGAATTATCTTCCACCAAGACACTGCATGTTCGCACACAGCGCGCAAGACAATTAAATTTTGAACGCAATTGGAATTGTTGGACCATCCTCCGTAAAGTCCGGATCTAAGTCCCAACGATTTTTTTATCTTTCCGAAAACCAAGAATGGACTGCGTGGTCGAAGGTCCCAGTCGTCAGAAAGAGCAGTCGATGCCTTCAAAAACGCAATTTTGACTGTACCAACAAACGGATGGACCAAATGCTTTCAGATTTGATTCGAGCGCATGCAAATGTGTATTAATTTTCGTGGAGAATACTTCGAAAAACAATGAAATCTTTAAAAGCTATCTACTCTTTTACTCCAGTTTTACGTGCAAAACTTAAAAGACAACCCACATACATTATAACATACAAATATTTAATTGACAAAAATTTAAAATAAATAATAATGTACGGTTATTAGGGTAAAAGACCCAGACTAACCACGCAGTCTGTCGTGATCAAAGGTTCCAGTCGTCAGAAGGAGTACTAACAAACGAGTGGAATAGCTGCTTCCAGAGCTGATGCGAACGCATGCAAAAGTAAAAGAAAAACAAGGAAGTGTTTAAAAGCTTTCCACTGTTTTATTCCAGTTTAATATGCAAAACTTAAAAGACAACCTACGTATTTGCAGCTTCTTCGACTATACTTGTGCCAACAAAAATAAGTATTTGCCACAGACGATTCTTCAAAAGTAATCTCAAACAGGAAAAGTTCCGTTGCAAAATTTTCTAAACGAACAACTTTGATCGTATATATGTATCTGCTCTTTATTATAATTTCTATTTTGCAAAATAAAAGAAACCTACTCGGATAATACAGAAACCGGCAAAATGAACAACTTATATTAAAGAGCTAATAAAACTTTATCGACTTCAATAATAAAATGTAAGAACATATATTCTTAAACTGGAAAGATGAAAGTTTATTATACTCTCAAGACAGTACATCGCAAACGTCTGCCATCCTTTTCATTGCATTTTTCTAACTGAATTACAAATTGTCACGTAACATCTCGAAAAACGTGACGAACAATAACATTAACTTCATTTGTAATATTTAGTTTCAGCTTTTCTAGATTTCTGGGTCTATTCTCAAACACTTTAAGTTTTAAATAGCCCCAGAGAAAATAATCTGGTGCTGTAAGATCCTGATATTTCGCTGATCATGAAATAGCACCATTTCTGGAAGTCGATTCGTTTAAAAAGAACTACTAAAATCCATGAAATTGAAAAATGAATGTGTGCGGAATTTAAACATAGTAACAGTAACTATTATTGTTTGACCATTGTCTTCAAAAAAATAAGACAAACTGAAATTGTCTTGCACTGAGGATACCGTTGAACATTGAATAAATTTCTCAACACAAAAAATACACTGTTCTATTGACCAACACTCAATTTTGACAAATTCCGACAATTATAGCAAAATCTCCCAAGCCTATTTCTCAAATTAAAAATACCATAGTTGTGAGAGGTTGATTAGTTTTTTTGGTTATTAATGAAACAAAACAGGTAATACATTTTGTCGAATTTTATATTTTCTCTATTTAATATTTGTAACACATGGCACAGGACTGTAATTAATTCAGTCCTACTATAATGTTGTATATAATATATATATATATATATATATATATATATATATATATATATATATATATATATATATATGTATATAATATATGTTTTCGTTGACCCTCTCCAATACAGTTAAATATACTATAATATTTTGTTCTAAAAATGTGTAATTGAATGTTACTAGGCACAGAATTAGTTGTTCTATCATATATCGTCCCAGAAGAATCCCTTTAACTATTTCGTTTCATTTAGAATGAAAGTATAGATGAAAAAAATAATGATCCTTGCATACATCGCATTCCAGCCATCATTATCACATTAACAGCTGTAATATGAGTGTGGAATCTTAAAAGAAAAAATAAAGACGAATATTGTGAAAGCCTAAGTATCGTTGATATAAATATAACTTCTACCAACAGTAGAACGAAAATGAATCCGAGAAATTATACGCTGATCTTAATGATAATTACTGGGGAAATTATAACTGACATAGAAAATGATTACGTTACAGAAATTATATAAAAAATTACACAAAATAACACATTCATAATTTTACATTAACTTAATAATACGTGTTAAAACCTTTGTTCGTTACATTTCCGCTATCTACTTGCACACTACTGCCTTTTTAAATGTTGCTCATTTTCTCGTTCTTTTAGGGATTGCGCAAACTTGCAATAATCGAAAGAAACCGACATTAAATGATAGATTTTTAACAGAATTATTGCATTAAACATTATCACTTCTGATATCGCAGCTCTGGTATATATCTCAACAGAAATGCGGTATTAATCAGATGGGCATTTTTTAGAAACTGTATCAACCCTTCTCCAGTTCTAATGTCGAATATCCATAGTTCAATATTTTAGCTGGCTTTTCCTCAGGTTGTGTTTTTTCATTTATTCTTTTCCTTTTTGAGTCGTGGAAATAATATTAATTTGTTCTTGTGCAACAAAATTTATTAGAGGTTCATGCTTCTAACCTTCAAAACCACAGTAGAAGGTGTGGATCGCGTACGGAGTTTGTTTTTTCGTACAATTTTTTCGCCGTGTTTTACCAGGTGCGACACTTTGAAATTATCTGCTGATGATGACAACTTGGTTGTCGAAATGCGTATACAGAATTTACAAATAGTTAATTGTGGAAAGGGGTTATATATCAACCTTATTGATCAAGTTCTAGAAGGTTAAAAATATTCCTTCGAACAGCCTTGTGAAATTTCTGCCATAACGATATTACTTTTAATCCATTTTTCATACAAACCTGGGTTATTGATATTATTTTGTTGGTTTTTGTCTTACGGGGCTTTTATTTTCTGTCACATTTTCCTTAACTTTTTTCCTTGGATATTATAGATTTGATTTCTTTAGTATAATTGAGTCCAGTTAATCTTTATTTTAAATAATTGTCTGCTTGTTGGACACTGTTGATGAATATTTCGACTTCTTTCTTTCCTTTGTACATAGTGACACTGATTAGTTTATCTTTTTCTCAGCATAATCCGAAAGCTTTTCTAGTTTATTTTTGGTGCCAGAAAATGGGTTGTTTTCTTTTGTTGTTCTCACTCAACGCTGATATTATAGGTGAATAATTTCAGTTCATGTCATAATCTTCTTCTGCTTTCAAATACCTATTAAATATGTTTCTAATCACAAAAAAAAAGTATATCTGATCCAGTAATTTATTAGCAATATGTTGGTTTATCTATTGATGTAAAGTTACATTGTAGTTTCTTATCAGCTTTACAGAGCTCTTTGTTTTTTGTGGTAGTTAATTGGAACATTAAAGTTTTCTCCAATTATGTTTACTTGAAAATACCTAAATTACGAAATTTTCAGGCTTTCAATAAAAGAATATTCCTCTTCTCAGAAACGTTTCATTACGATTTATTTGATTTGTAATTTGCTAATATTATTGACAAGCGTGGATTTGCAGAAATAAAACTGGTTGTTGTTGCTTTGTTTGTTAATGTATATGCACTTATGAATAAAAAATAATACTTACTCTTAAAATGGTGTGTTTGGTGAAAAATTTAGTGTGAAGTATTTTCTGGAATGTCGCCTTTAAAATTCCTTCGATTCCATTTTCGGCAATATTTTTCATAGGACATCCTCTATCTTCTCCACCGTTTTATTTAATTCACCTTTCCAGGTTTATCTTGACTGTTCCCTTAAATTTGTTAGTTTTCTTCCATAATTTGTTCTATAGTTTTTATGTTGTCTTTTCTGGTAGGTTTCACTTTGCAAATAGTGCCGCAATGTACTTTCTTACGTCTTATAAGGATCTCATTTCTATAGCTCTTATGTCTGAAGTTTGCTTTTTGGTATGTGGATAACCACTTTTTTTATATCTATGAAACATATTTGTAGTTTTCGTTCTTGTCGAATTTCATTTTCAGTTCATTTGTTTACAAAGTTCTATGTTTTTCTGTTAGACTTTCAGTTTTTATTAAACAATACCATCATGTACACCTATCGCTTATCAGATCGATTTAGATATAACATTATACCAAAAGTTATTTACCAAGTTATTTTTTATTAATTTATTCATAACGTATGCTCGATTACCAGCTAATATTATGTTGAGTTAAACTTTTATCACTAACTTCTTCCCTATTCTTCGTCTTCTCTCCAACCCAGCCTATTTTTCTTCGAATATTTAGACATTTCATCATTCCACTTCACTCTTGGTCTGCCTTTTCTATTTGTTTGTGAATTTTCCATCTTCCACAGTTTCTTAGTTAACCTCAAATGAGGTATATCACACATATAATCGAACCATCCCACATATTTTTGTATTTAGAAATTTCAGCCCTAATATTTCCCTAATTTCGATATTTGGCACCTTGTCTATTGATCTTAGTCCTCAGAGATTTCATTTCGCTTGCTTAAATCTTTCTTTTTTGATGCTAACTTGGCGCCCATAGTTTGTAATCAAATGTAAGTGCTAGGACACACATCCAATTATGTATTCTCATTTTTCTCTAAGTTCTCTTTTATTGAATACTAATTTGCTTTATGAAAAAGCAGGCTTGTATTGTATTCTTTAAACTAATTCTAGATCTATTTTTCAATCCTTAGCTAATGTTGTTCCCAAGTCAACTGTTTAAATTGTTCTATAAATAGTTAGTCCTCATATAGTGTGATTTTTAGATTTTCCTGACATTACCATTGTTTTTTTCTTTTTAGTTCGCACCACACGTCTAAATTATAGTGCAAATCTTTCTTTTTCATCGAACCAAGACATATATAAAAGGTAAGTGATTAATTACAACTATTTTCAAGTTAAAATATGCCCTTGATATCTTCTTTATTCTCTTATTGCATTCCGTTATTTTAGCGTCCATTATTAAAGTGAACAGGTAGTGTTTCTCCCTCTCTCGCACCATATGTAGTTATAAACCTTTGTGATATTCTACTTCCCGGTTTTATATAGTTACTTTATTATCATATTATTGCTTAATTGAATTTTTGCCAAGATTGTTTTATTTATTAACAAAAGAAAATGGAATATCAAGTAGAAAAAACAAGCATATATTCTTTTGTTCGAGTTCCACGGAGGAACTAATGCATGGGAAGCCGCAGCAACTATTTGGGCTATTTACAGAGGAAACATAATTGGGAAAAGTATATCAGGAAATGATTTTCTTGATTTAAATACGGACGTTTTGCTATGAACAATTCTTACAAAGTGGTCAGATGATCTTCATCAAAGTCTGACGATTTTTCCGAACCTGACGAAGATCGTCAAAATGCTTGTTTCATGATGACCATAATACGATATTTGCATACCATTAGTAAAGTTCAAAAACTGTGTTTGGTTGACATATGTTTTGAGCGAAAACAATAATAATCAGTGTGTCAACATTTCGCCATTTTGTGTCTCGCCTAGATGTAGTTCGACTTTTGCTTATAATTTTTCCATTAAACTACTCACATATAACTTCTCCGGTATACTTAATAAAGATGTCTCCTTTTTTGTTGAGCATTAAAGGGATTAGAAAATATATAATTCGGTGAGGCGAATTAAAGCTAGTATGGTAATATTTCCAATTCGTTTTCTAACAAAAAATGTAACAAATATTCAAAATATTAAAATATGTAAAAAAGTTGCAAAACGCGAAATATTTTTTAAAAAATTAAAAATCATGTATTTTACGTACAATCTAAACTTAATAAAAAAAATATTGATCATTCCGATAGTTCTTATAATGTGAAATGTTTGTTTCGCATTTTATACTCTTTAGCAAGATTCTTTAAATTGGTATCGTACAGATTTATTAATTTATATTGTTTAATTAACGTTGTAAGGTACGGATTGCAAATATATAATATAAAAAACGTTCGAAATATAAGTATATATAATGAAATGAGTTTATACAATGGATAATTTTGAATAGTGACGTTGTTGAATTTACATGCGGATAGTTACTTTTAGCCCATTCACATGAATGAAATGATTGCTCTGACGTGTTTTGATATCAGTTGAGTGGTTTATTTTGATATACGGAAAAATGATTGGTATGTAATCGGAATGTCACATACCTGTCAGAAGACGTAAGAATTCATAATTGAAATCACATGTAACACTAACGTCTACATATTTTCTCAGGCTGACCATTTGACGTCTGAAACGGTGTGCACCAATTTAAGTGTTCTGTTCTATACAGACAAAAATATAAATTATGTCAGAAAAATATTTCATAGCTATTTTAAACCGATTCGACAGCATAATTGCTAATAATAAAACTATGTAATTTACGTTAATTTCTAAGCATTTGTTAAATTACGTCAAATACAATTTAATAATCTCCGAATGCTTCGTTTCTTTTTTTCTTTCTTTCTTTTAAGGAAAACATTTAAATGTTTTAATTTGATTTGTCGATTAAAATTGTGATGAAAGACACTACATAGGTAATTATTAATGTTAGAAAATGTGTTGGCAAAGGACAATTAATGTTTTTCGTAGAAGCGATATAAACTAAATACGTTCGCATTCTTACAAATTATGTATGTATATACTCCTATGTAGTATAGGCTTAGCCTAAAATGAAGGACTACAATAACCCCGTCGTCAAGATATTGTGAATCTATAGAGCTGTGCAAGCTGTCAAAATAAAGAGACGTACGAACGACACGTAAAGAATGTAAGTATTTGGGTTTAATACATCTAAATTAACAATAACCGTAAATAGAATTCGAGGTGTAAAACGAAAACTAAAAATTAATTTTAACAAGTAAACTATTTTTTTATAATAATATTTTATTGTCTAACAGATAAATCTTTTACACTGGATGTCCAAATACTAACCTTTATAGCAGAAATAGGCAAATATATTTCAAAACTTTTCCACAGACTCTTAATTAATCAATCGTGCATCATTTGGTCAACGCTCAACATTTTTCGAAATATTAAGCGTTTCAACAAGGAAACCTTTGTATTTACTAACAGACTAAATACCTACTAATACATTTACATATATATTATTTTGAAAAAGTGCGTGTATAAATAAAAAAATTCTATACTTACTTTAGTATTTTAGTGTTATATTTTATATTTTTTTGTAATACACTATAGTATATCTTTGTGTTAGACCATAAGGTCTGTCTCGAGTTTGAGTATCGGCAAAACTCGGTATGTATGTTGATGATTCATACATGCATTCTGAACCAAATGAACCAAAAATCCTTTCTTTTAGTATTATATGAGCAGATTATTGAACACCCAAATACCTCTTAATTGTAATTCATTGTAATACTCTTGATCGTTTTCATTTAGAGAAAAATCCTTTTAAATATGTATAGTAATGTATGAAAGAAATTTATAGTAATAATAAAATTTAATATTAAAATTGAATTTACTTTTCTAGCTGTACTGATATATACTACTAAAAAAACCAAATTACTTTTTTAAACTATATAGTATATTAATATCCAATATTTAAATAAACAATTTCAAATAAACAAATAAACCATGTTATATAACATTATCTCTAACAATGAAATTTATTTCAAATTTAAATTGCTATTCAATATTACCCTCATTACAGGAATCCTTAAAATTGATCGTGTCAATAAAAAAATATAATTGAACTACTATAGGCCTTTAAAAAAAGTATGAAATTCTAAATAACTCTAAAATAAAAAATTATGATAATTTTCTATCTAACAATTCACATATTACCACGAAATTTACTATAACTAGAATATGATATTGAACTTATCTTAAAATATCAAAAAGTCCATTAGTGGCCTATGTTAGGTATGAGTGTTCTTTTCCTGTTCCTCTTGCATTTTCTTCATCATTTCCACGAATACTGACATCTCTAATTTAGGCTGTACTTTTTGTTTTCGTATTTTTCAGGCTTTACAGCTACTTGGTCTTGTTCCATTTCTTTATCCTCTTACCTTTGTTGTGATTTGGTTAGTCTGGATCTTTTCCCCTGATCACCTTTCATTATTATTTATTTAAATTTTTGTCAATTAAATATTTGTATGTTATAATATACGTGGGTTGTCTTTTAAGTTTTGCACGTAACACTGGAGTAAAACAGTAGATAGCTTTTAAAGACGTCAATGTTTTTCGAAGTATTCTCTACGAAGATTAATACACTTTTGCATGCGCTCGAACCAAATCTTAAAGCAGTTGTTCCACACGTTTGTTGGAACATCGACTGCTCCTTCTGACGACTGGAACCTTTGACCACACAGTTCGTTCTTAATTTTCATAATTCTTTATGCAAAACTTTTTGAATTGAGGTCTTTGAAATCTCCAATAATGCTTCAATCGGGCGATATGTCACATGTCGATATTCGTTGATTATCTTGCGCATAGCAACGAGAAATTGTTGACTGATGTGGTGCTTCGTTGCCGAAAACAGAAACCAAGTCGGTGAAGTATTCTTGTTGAGATAATTGTCTTCGAAAATTATAAAAAATTATTCTGCGAAAATATTCTCGGTTTAATTCCATTTTTCAACTAACTCGTCAACTTCGACACTTCGTTGTAGCTACAACACTATACATACTGTACTGAAACTTTGGTTTTAGGTTAACTAAAGATGGAAGTTAATTTTTGGTACCGACATTTGATTAATGACGCCCTCTATGTCCCACTACGCAAAACTTAAAAGATATTCCACGTAATCCGGTTAAATTTGCAATAATACAGTGGTAATCTTAGAATTGTCCTATTATGAGTTTCCGCATGTTCATCAATCTATTGATCTATATCTATTGAAATTTTCTTCGAAACATACATTGTTGTCTCGCAGCTAAGACTAAAAATCGCCTTTCCTTAAATTGAAGTTAGCACTTTTGCAATTGTTCTACTATTATGTGAAGCGCTACCGAATACAACTACACAATTTTCTTCCAAAACTGGCAGTACTCTTTCTAACCATTCCTTCAAAGACTTTTACATTAATTTCTTCGTGGTATTCAGTGCTCTTTCTTAACTCGAAACAGTAACATACATACACAAAACACTAATGGGAAAGGTATTTATTTAAAAATGGATGACAATCACGGCATCACGATACTCTCTAATTGTGACATAAGGCAGTGATTTACGGCGTTCGCTTTGGGATTTTAATGGAGCTATAAGAATTTAATGTTTGGTGAATAAAGTATAGCAATATGAGAAGTATACATATATGAGTTTTTCTATAGCAATATTTATTGATTTACAAGTTGCGACAAAAATAATTCCCAACTGTTAAACGAAATAATAAAGCCACCCTAAAAATTATCCAAAAACTTATTTGAGGTTTAAAATAGCAATTTTTGCTATTTACTTTATATACTGTACAGTATCTGGCTTACGTTGGCTTACCACGATACAATGCTTATTTAGTAGACAGTTTAAACTTGGTCAACACGCTTCTTCGCAGGAAAACCATTTTATTATGGGTTAGCAATTTGAGAATATTAGTTTCGACTTCAATAATAAGCAGCTTGGCAAGCTTCACAGTGTTGGAATACCAGAAAATATCAGTGTAGCAAGACAAGCTATTGCACAATCTCAGCATTACATAGAAAAGGCATTTCGAGAATATCATTTTCAGCATTAACTAACTTAATTGACAGTCTGATTAATACATTCTGTGTATCTAAAATAACCCGAATAGCTCTATTTTAACGAAATTACAATTACATAATCTAGCCGACAAGCTATCTATAAAAAATAATTAAAACCCTACTACAATGTAGTTTTTAATCCTGGATACATATTTCGACAATAAATCATCGGCCATCATACTACTATGCAAATTTGAGCTCCATGTTGGCCGCCAATGTTATGAAAAAGTGAAGATGTGTTATTAAGAAGTCACACGCTGGCTTGCCAAATGCTATGAATAAAACTGAAGAACTATCGTTAGTTTGTATTGCGATTTAAAAGAAAAATTAAAAATATATTCTATACTTCATTTATTCATATAACTTCATATTTCACATTTATTCCCCTTTAATCTCTTAATATACTACAATATTATAATAACATTATTTAGATATTTCCTGTTTCCTTTTAAATATATAAATCAATTGATCCATTTTCATTTATTTTTCCTTTTTATATCACTACATTTTATTCAAATCTAGTACCGCATTTTAAATAATTTTAACTAATAATTCATTATTATGCATTCTTCTACTTATAATTCTTTCCTTAAATGTAATAGTAAACATATGAATAAATTCTGTATCTATTCTTAGTAAGTGTACAAAATTTTACTTTTCTTAAATTTTGTCACATCTGTTTTTTCTTTGTCGTAGTCTTGTTAAATTTCACAATTGTGGAGAATATCTTATATTTTTCTGCCTTTATTAATTACCAATTTAAATATTTTCTTATCTTGATTCTACTCCACTTCCTCCACATACCAATTTTAGAATATAGGCTTATAATACCATGTCCATTTCTATGAGATTCTATATTAATAGTTTTCATAAGCTCTATATCTTCATATCATTTTTATAATATGTTTATCTCACAATGGATTTTAAATAACTGATTTCTATCTCTATATAGGTTTTTGGTCATAATTGATGATTGATAAAATTTTGATACATTCTTAACTTTTCTTGTTTTCTTGATTTTCAATAATGTATCATCATATATTTGTGTATCTACTTTACCCACTAACTTGTAATTACTAATGGAATTATTTTTCTCAAAAAAATGTTTGTAAATAAGCTCGTTGACAACTTTTGATAGATTTTATGTTGCAAACATGTATTTTTAACTATATGTGGTATCAATTTCTTAATTACTATTTTACTTTTTATACTGAGCTCATATCCATTTTACTTCTGTTATCTGACATATTTTCTTTTAAATCAGTTTCACCTTTTTCCTTCCTTGTAAAAATTTCTTTCTGTGTATCTTCTATCACTTCCACTTTGTGCTTTTGTGTTGTAGCACTAAATTTGTTTATTTCTATATCTTCTCTTAAATTGGCAACTGTAATTTCAGCCTTTTTATCTTGTTTTTGTTTTGATCCTTTAAATAAATTTTCCATGCTCTTGTACCATTCTCCATTGTTCTTTTGTCCTTGTAATTTTCGTTTCTTTTCTAGCCTTTTGTCTCAATAAATCTTGCTCTTCTCTATGTCCTTTAAACCCAGTAATTATTATTTCTAACATCTTTGCCTTGTTCTTCTTTTTCTTTTCCCGTTCTATTTCTTCTTGTTTCTTTTCTTGTTCCTCCTTTTCCTGTTTTGTAACTATTGCTTTTCCTGTTTTTCTTTTTGTTTCGCTTTTTCTTTTTTTTTCCATTAGTAATCTTTTTTAAGTAAGTTATATAATGGTTTAGTTTTATTAGAAATATTTTTAATACATTTTCTGTAATAACACATGGATCAATAAGTCCCGAGACTAACAATGAAAACAACATTTTTTTTGCAAAATTTTTTTTTATTCATCAACATAATCACCTTTTAGGGTGATACAATGGTTCCAACGCTTTTCCAATTTTTCAATACCATGTTTATAAAAAAATTTATCTTTCGCTTCAAAATAAGCTTCAGTTTCAGCGATGACCTCCTCATTTGAGCCAAATCTTTTTCCCTGGAGCATTTTTTTAAGATCAGCAAAGAGCCAGTAGTCACTGGGGGCTAAATCTGGCGAATATGGGGGGTGGGGAAGCAGACCAAAACCCAATTCGTTCAATTTTGCCATTGTTTTCATCGACTTGTGGCATGCATTGTCTTGGTGAAAAAGGATTTTTTTTCTGCATGTGCGGTCGTTTTTTTGCGATTTCCTCCTTCAAAAGCACCAGTAAGTCAATATAATAATCACTGTTGATCGATTTACCTTTTTCGAGGTAGTCTGAAAATCACGCCATGTGTATCCCGAAAAACTGACGCCAGGACTTTGCCAGCTGACTGCTGCGTTTTCGGACGTTTCGGGCGGCTTTCGCCAGCTGTGCGCCACTCAGATGACTGCCGCTTCGACTCTGGAGTGTAGTGATGTATCCATGTTTCGTCCATGGTCACGTAACGACAAGAAATCTTTTTTGTTGCGAGTAAATAGCGATAAACAGCTTTCTGAATCATCGACTCGTTGCTGTTTTTGTTCCATCGAGAGCAATCGCGGCACCCACTTGGAAAAAACCTTTTTCATGCTCAATTTTTCATGAAGGATAGTAAATACACTTCCATATGATATCTGTGTCATCTCAGCAATCTCACGGAGCTTCACTTTACGATCTTTCATTATAATTTTTGTCACTTCACTCACATTTTCCGGTGTAACGGCTTCCGCAGGTCTACCCGAGCGTTCCGCGTCATTTGTGTCGGTACGACCACGCTTAAACTCGGCAAACCACCGACAAATCGTTGCTTTTGATGGACAAGAGTCCGGGTAACATTTTTCAATCCATTGTTTTGCTTGCGTGGTGTTTTTACCCATTAAAAAACAATGTTTTATCAGAACACGAAACTCGGTTTTTTCCATTGTTTAAACAAACTACAAAACGACTTTACTCCAACCTCGATAACTCAGCTGTTTCTGGTCCGATCGACTTAAAATTTTGACACGTTTCAAGCAAAGGTTAGTACTCTAGAAAGACGTGGTTACTGGTTTACTACGAGCGCCATCTATGGGTTAGTCTCGGGACTTATTGATCCATGTGTTACATAATCATTCCAATAAAACTTCTTAATGATTTCAAATTATATGGTCCCTTATATTCTTGTATGATTTCTAATCGTTCTTTATCAATGTAACATTCATTTTTTTTCAGAAATTTTACTTCTTATTTGAAAAATTCACATCTTTTAATATTTAATTTGAGTCGTGCTTCATCTAATTCATTTAAAATTTCTTCTGTGTGCCTAAAATGTTCTTCGTTTTTACTATATACCAGTATATCATTTATATCATTTCATTCATTGCACAAGATGATGCTAAACCAAATGATACTACTTTAAACTGATGAACGTAACCCTTTTTGGAAAAACCTGTATATTTTCGTTATTCTTTCTGAAATAGAATTAACCAAAAAGAATTCTTTAAATCCAACTTCGTAAAAAATATAGCTTCGTCTATTCTTCCTAGCAATCTTGCGTACATATCCATCATTATTACTATTATATCTATTATTTTTACCTCTATTAAACTGATTATATTAGTTGTTATTATAAAAATTTCCTTTATTCTTTCTGCCTTGATCATGTCTATTATTATTGCTGTCTATATTAAAGCCCCTGTTTTGTCATTATGATATCGGATATTATATCTGTTTCGATAATTTGTATTATTACTATTATTTTCTGTATCATCAATATTTTTAAGATATTCCAATAAATACAAATTTTATTAATATCTTTGTTGGTTATTACTTTGAAAATGAAGAACAAATATTAAAATATTTGTTCTTCATTTAGTTCTGGTTCTAGGAATTTAGCTTGATTATACGGTTTCATTGCATATATTTCTCTATTTAGTTTCCCATTGTTACTGTATTTAACTAGCACTAATTTTTTTATTATTACATATTATCTCCCCAGTATTTTGCCAAAAATATTTCTTTAAATTCTCTATAATGTTCATATTTGTCTTCTATAATATCAAACCAAATTCCTACACCATTTTTAAGTGTTGTTCTTATTATTGACTTTACTCTTTCAAAACTAATATTGTCATCACCATTCAATACATTTTCAATATAATGGTTTAATATTTTAAAGAATTTTTTAGGATGTAGTTTATTATCATTATAAAAATATTCTAAACTGTTAGATTTGTCATTAATTTTAAAACTTAAATTTTCTGCTCTATTACATTGTACAAAATTAATTTTCTATTCGCATTTTTTAAACTTATCTTCATTGTTATTATTAATTATTATTGTTTCTTCATGTAATTTGTTATAAATTTCCTTTTTATTTGTATTAATTTCTTGTAGTTCTAATTTATTTTGTTATATCTCATCACCCTTTTTATTTTTTTCTGCTTTTACTTTTTCTATATTGTTTCACTTTTGTCATAATGTAATTCTTGTTTTGTTCTTGTTTTTCTTCTAATTTAACAAACAATTCTCTTATCCATTTTTCCTGCGCTTCCTTCTCCTATTGTCTTTTCAATTCCTTTTCTTCTTTCTCCGCCCATTTTATTTTCTATTTAATTCTTTAATTATTGTTCATAAATATATTTTTTCATAATAATAATAATTTATTTCTATAACTGATATTCTATATGTTTATTTTGAGTTATCTTTTCCTTTATACTGATTACTTTATACTTTAAATCAATTTATTATATTTTTATATAATATTTAAATTCCTGTGCCAAAATATTATATGATACTTTAAATTTCATTAGTTGATAAATTTTACGATTACCTTATACTCATGACAATGACATACTATTATTTTTTTGATTCATAGGTTCTATGTGTGACCCTACATAAGGATAAAATACATTAATTCTGCACCAATTACAAATATTTACAACATATTTTTAACTGATGTGTGGCTTAAATGTTTTGAATCAAAAAAATTTCATGTATATATCTTTGACAACATTATCAAATAAGAGTGTTATTGCACTCAATAGTAAGTACTCTTATTGTGATACATAATTAATTACATATATACATTTAATATGAAATTTTCTTCCGATATTTACTATTCATATACAAAGGGTACTAGGAAAGTTTTGCAATACAGCTTTGTTTATTTAATTTTTCAAAGTAATTTCCTCTGCACTTAATATATCTCTCCATCCTCCGAAACCAATCTTTAAACCAGTTCTGCCAAGTTTCACTAGGGAGTCAAGCACACTCGTTATCCTAAGCCTGCAGAAAGTCCTCATCACTGAAAAACCGCCTCCCTTTTTGCTTCATTTTCACATGCCAGAACAGTGCAAAGTCGCAGGGAGGAAGATCTGGACTGTAGGGAGAGTGCTCGAGAAGTTTCCTGTCGTGGTCAAATATTCGGTGCAGGCTTTGGCGCGGTGAGCTGGAGCATTATCGTGATGGAGGAAGCAGGTGGCCATTCTTGACTTTGGCTGCGGGTTCTTCATAGATCCAATGAATTTAGGCAGGAACTGTTCAGTATACCACTTAGCTGTGACTATCTGTATATCCAAAACGACGCGTTCCACAATTCCACTCGATTTGAAAAATACAGCTATCATTTTATTCTTTACAGATCGGGATTTTTTGACAACTACGGGTGCATCCTCATCATCAAAGACCCAAACTTTGTTATGTACCGTACGTAATAATACAGCCAAGTCTCGTCACCTGTCACGATGTTATTCACATACCGAGATTGTCCCTTATTAAACTTTTTTAGCATCTCCCGGCACCAAGTCACACGTCGTGTCATCTGTTCTTCAGTCAGTCGATGCGGCATCCAGAGAAAACAAAGTTTCTTCATGTGCAAATGATCATGCAGAATCGAACGAATTGCTGGTGCATTTAGGCCTGAAGTACCCTCTATCTGTTGGTCACTCGCCTGTCCTCGCCAAGCATTTTCCTCACAGTAGTAACGTTTTCCTTCGTACCTGGCGTTCGTGCCCATCGACATGGCGCGGCGGCTACTATGCACGTATGAACATGTCTCAACATGCAGCAATAGGCAGCTTCCTACAATCC
Organism: Dermolepida albohirtum; assembly: GCA_031893035.1. Lineage (NCBI taxonomy): Eukaryota > Metazoa > Arthropoda > Insecta > Coleoptera > Scarabaeidae > Dermolepida > Dermolepida albohirtum. The sequence goes on along the minus strand of JAVIWB010006252.1, from coordinate 715,508 downwards.
ATTGTTGCGTCATATTGCAAAACTTTCCTAGTACCCTTTGTACAAAGTTTATTGAAAATTGCTGAAAATGTTTATAACTTTTTAGTGACTTAACAAATAATATTTTTCTTGTATTTACATCATGACAATATATATATATATATATATATATATATACACACTAGCATATCACGCTGAGAGTCTCAGGTTCGAATTTGATCGCCTGCTGCCCGGAATTTCCCTTTCCCGTTTAAGCGAATGCTGAAGGACAAACATATTAAGTCGCGCCACAGACGTGGGCGTAATAATAATTTATAGTTGACAATGACCCCCGCTATTAGCATTAAGCTGTTAGACGATGTAATTAACATGTTGCAAAGGATGGGCATTGTGATTTCTAAATATTGTTAAAAAAATTACGACAATATAAAAATTACTGAATACAAAATCAATAGAGTTGAAATTAAATTTTAGCAATAAAATTGCAATAAACTTCTTAAATACAGCGCCAACATTGGGTTTCGTAGATCATGATTTTCACAAGCTATCTTATAAATGTCTAAACTTCTAACGACTATATTATGCCGCTCCACTCGAAAATTTGAAGAAACGACATAGAGTGGTCCATAAAAAAATCTCTTACAATTATGATGTCAGACGTCCAACCTAATAATTAAATCTTGTCCCAATTTATTTCCAAAACAAAATTTTCCTTACTGAAGAGATTGAATGGAATTAAAATAATGTAATAAAATATGTTAGTCACTTCTAATCATTTTCGTATTTATCATTTCAGTATTTTCCTCCTTAAAACTAATAGCTTTATCAGATTCTTATGTAAAATAAATCCACTTGCATATTATATATATGTATATTGATATTGTCTTTTTCTTAAAACCTATATACATAGGCTCTGCTATATTGTTAGTTAATTTTATTAACTTTCAAATTCCCTTTCCTAAAATACATTAAGTTTAAAGTAATTTCAGCGCGAATTGCTACAATTTTGTAATTATATACATATATTCTCCGGACAACATTAATTATTTCTTAACGTGGCTATGCACGATAACAATTTATTGTTTAGCTTGAAACTCATTATTTAGATTGCTCCACTCGTAGAGTAGAGCAAAAAAAATAGTGAAAAAACAACTTGTTCATTCGTTCATACATTTGTATGTTTGAACGAAAGAGGTACTGTTTTTTCATTTTTTTTTCTGTATCGAAAAGGTACGATAAGCCCAAAAGAATCGCTTGTTAATAATACAAGTTTACCTGATGAGAAGTGAATACCCTGATACGCGTAATAAACAGGGTGCTGTTAACATTAGATGAACATTAAAACAATCATTCAAATGTTATCACTTTGTTACCGATTTTTAGCGAGATGACGTGCCCTTGTTCTTTCATTCGTACACTCTGTGGTTGAACAAAAGAAGAAAATATTTTTTTTTGAGAGGAACGATGTACGACACACTAAACAAATTACTTCAGCACCATCGAATTTTAGGCCAGGGAATTGACCGATAAATTTATTAACACTGTCCACGCACACCAGCCTGTTACTTTTTTGTTTTGCGCTCATAATTAGGCTACAATGCAATATTAAATATTGATCGTTATCAACGCAATAAAAATCCGTACACAACTAAACTTACTGCATTCTACCATCCGCCCGATATACGTCGGTGACAACCTAGACTAGCCGGAGACATCCGGACCATCTCCTCTCACCGTCATGCATGGTGTATAAATATCTCCGCTTTAGTTATAAACAATAAAATGATTTTTACTGTTTGTATTCACACAATTTCAACTAGTGTAATAAAACCTTATGTTTGATGGACGATAAGTATTTCATTACAAAAAAATATTTAATTGAAACAGAATAACTATTCGTCTAATTATTTTTCAATATACTGGGTGAGCAAACTCAAGTAAAGTGTGGTAGTGTCATAAAGGTCCCTACCATTGCATTTTTGTTTCATATATATATATATATATATATATATATATATATATATATTGGGTTGGCAACTAAGTACTTTCGGTTTTGTAGTATAAAATAAAACACTTTTTTTTAAACAAAGAATAGTTTTTAATCAATTATATATTTTCCATTTTGCTCAATGACCTTTTGCCATCTTTCTTTCAGCTGCATGATTCCGCGCTCATAAAATTTCTGGTCCTTATCAGCCAAAAACTGAACCAGGTGCGAGTGAAGGTCATCGTCATTTGTGAAATTTTTACCATTCAAAGAATTCTGCAAACTTCGAAATAAATGGTAATCAGATGGTGCTAGATCAGGGCTGTATGGGGGATGTGGCATCACTTCCCAGCCAAGTTCCAATAGTTTCCCACGAGTTGCCAAAGATATGTGAGGCCTTGCATTATCTTGGTGGAAAACTACACCTTTCCGATTTGACAATTCTGGCCATTTTTCTTTGATTGCTTCATCCAGTTTTATTAATTGTTGACAGTAAACATCAGAATTGATCGTTTGGTTCCTTGGAAGCAGCTCAAAAAACAAAACACCTTTGTAATCCCACCAAACTGACAGCATGATTTTTTTGGATGCAATTCAGCTTTCGATGTGGTTTGAGCTGGTTTATCGTGTTTGCTCCATGATCGTTTTCGAACTATGTTACTGTACAGGACCCATTTTTCATCACCAGTGATGATTCTTTTTAAGAAAGGGTCGGTTTCATTTCGTCTAAGGTGCATATCGCAAAAGTTGATTCTTTGTGTTAAATGAATTTCTTTCAATTCGTGAGGTACCCAAATATCAAGCCTCTTAACTAGCCCAAGACATTTTAAATGTTTTTCAATTGTTGTGTGCGATACATGTAGCCTCTCCGCAACCTCTCGAACAGTTATATGACGATCCTCTTCAATTATGACTTTGATTTGGTCATCATCAACTTCAGTAGGCCGACCAGAACGTTGCTCATCTTTGAGGGAAAAATCTCCAGAACGGAATTTTTTATACCAATTCTGACACGTGCGCTCTGTTAAGCAATTAGCACCATAAACTTCACATATCTTTTTGTGAGCCGCAGCAGCTTTCTTTCCTTTACGGAAATAAAATAGTAAAATATGTCGAAAATGTTCATTTCTGCACTCCATTTAAAATTAACCCACAACTAATAGCTTTAATAAAAATCACGCACTACTTGCTTCTGAAGTTATGTCAATGTGACTAGTATCACGCGACAAACGGTAAAGTACAGCACTAACATACGTTATACAAAAATAAAGCAACGCTCTCTATCAGTAAAAACCGAAAGTACTTAGTTGCCAACCCAATATATACTATCAACCACAAATTTCTAAATTTTGCAAACATTGTGCAAAATAAATTTTTTTCGAAAAATAAAATGTATGAAAATTTTATTATTATATTATAAGAAAAAAGTCCTTTTTTTCATTTATAACATTTGTAAGTTGCTAGTGGCGTCATCTAATAATCTCTGTACAAACTTTCGATATTATTAAGTCAGATTTTAAATTTACAGAGTATTCAAAAGACAGGTTTGAACATTTTTACATTTTAAAAATATTTTCTGTCATGTTAATTAGTGTTCATGATGTTTTGTAAGCTAAGAAAATGTTAAGAGTAGGTACAGAAAATGTCAGTAATGCATTTTCGACAAATGAAAACGATCACTATAAACACGACTTACAATAGTAAAATTTATTAAGATATGTTTGTGTCTACCTAATAAATAAATGCTTAAAATAATATATATGTCATATTTGTCATCTGAAGACCTATAAATAATACTTTTGGAAATATGAAAATGCTAGACAATTGTTTTTAAGTTATTTACACATATAGTATATTTAGAGAAAAATTTCTTGATAACTTGGAACTTTAAAAAATTGCCTAAATACATACAGACCGATTCAGAATAATTGATGGCGACGTCACGATTTTTTAAGCAAATGTTATCAAAACTAATTTTCAATAGCCGAAAATGATTGCCCGAGATTCTTGACAGCGATTTTATCATTAACGTTCGTGTAATGTATTTTGCAAGTTATATAAGTTTCGCGTTATTCATAGCTTAAAAAGTAAGAAAAATCTGTTTTTTTTACGCAAATTTATCTAAACAAGCTTCTACAATCTTGTGAGTACATTTTTTCGCTAACAGTGAATTAAAAGATAACATTTTTATTTTTAGGTTAAGGTATATTGCAGCATTGCAATATGATTTTGTCATTAGAACATAATAAATTTATGCTCGAAGCATATTTTCGGAGTAGTCAGCAGAATGACAACGGAGCTTGGGACTACTCTATTCATTTATGTCATTTGCAATTTATTAATCAGTTTCCGAATGAAGCTGGAGTTGATTACGAGATGTTTAAACAGCATGTTAGTCAAACTGTTGCTGATTCCGTAACACGGGTAGTGTATGCAAGGGAAATTCTCCTAGACGATCATCAGCTTTAGAAGATGTTCATGCTCACTTAAACCAAAGTCCTACAAAGCCTCTATGATAGTTATCTGCTCTAACAGGTAAAAAAACATTTATGCAAATTATAACATTTGTCATTCACTGTAGGTTATCATTTCTAAGATTATCTTATGGATCGTGCAATAGAGCTGCAAAAAATTGCATTTACATACTTATAAAGTTTCTACCATTCAAGAGTTGTTACGACACTATTATAATCAGAGGGTTATATATTGTTAAGAATTTAAATGCTGACATGTTGAATCATATAGTTTTTTTCTGATGAAGCACGGCTTCATTTAAATGGATATGTAAACTCACAAAATTATCGATTATGATCTACAGTCAATTCTCATATTACACACGAGACAAGTTTGCATCCCGCCAAATTGGTGTTTGGATAGCTATGTCATGTAGAACAATATATGGATCTGTATTTTTCAATGAAAATGTTACTGGTGAAAGACATCGAAATCATATTTTACAGCCTTTTTTTGAATAACTGGATGATAATGAAATATAACATGGATACTTCCATCAAAATAGTGCAACTGCACACACAGCATGTGCAACAACAGCTTTAATGCAAGAATTTTTTGGTGATCATGTCATAAGTGCAGGAAAGTTTCCTGCAAGATCTCTATACCTAACTCCGTTGGCCTATTACTTTTTGGATATTTAAAAAATTCAATATATAAAATCATTTATATACACTAGAAGATTTACAGCTAGCCATCACAAGTCAAATACATAATATAGGTGAAGAAGTTCTACACAATGTTTTTAAAAATATGTAGCGAAGAGTACAAGTGCATTCAGAATAATGGGAGACATTTTGAGCATGAATTATAAATTATTATTTATTTATTATCGCAAAATGTTTCTTAAGCAACAAATAAAAAGTGACATTGAAAAATCTGTAGTGACTTATTTAATCTACATTTTCCATTTTTACTTTTCTATTCATTAAAAGCATATTTTTCATTTTAAACAAAATGTGTCACATCAGAATAACCACCATTTAATACCCAAATTAGCTCTATACGATTGAGCTCACAGCAATATGCAGGAAGTCTCAAAACTGTTTTGGTTTTAGCAAGCTTATCTACTATGTACTTGTCATATTTTGATTTGTTGTTTTACTAAATCCACTTCTATTATATTAGATTCAAATCTAATATTATTTTTAGTATGACATTATTGAACATCACATTTTCTCATTGATGAATTTGGTATTTTTTATAATTTTCTAGATGGTAAGAAGCATTGTCCATAACTGACAAAATTAATTTCCTAGTGAGGTAAAATTGTTTCAAACAATTTTGTAGTCATCTCTTCATGATAATCACCTATTTTATTTGATGGAAATAAAAGTAGACCTTTCTCGCGACCCATATGTAGTAATATCAACCGTTATCCTTTTACACAAGAATTTTTCAAACCTGATAACATACCCTCATTGAAAGCTTGACGTGCACATTTAATGCTTTAATCAATCCAAGCTTTTGATGTTGTATGGCCTCATTTACTCATGTTTCATTGAGAAAATAAAATTTTTCTATTCTAAACTGCTTTAATCTAGACAAATATTGTCTCTCCACATAATTTTTTTATCTTTCTCCTTTAAGTAGCTATTCCTAGCTCTCTTATAAGTAAAGGTAGGCAAAAGTTGCGCACAGGAATGTATTAAATATCTTACCAATAATTTATTTTCAATTACCTATGTACATAATGTCTGCCTTGAAAACTTAAGTATATTATCATCACTATTTACTACTGCCAAAAATTTGTTTAATGTGGGAATCTAATTTTCAAAGAAAAATGAAGGGACTGTATGTCTTATTAATGCTTTTATGTTATCGTCGACACAATCTAATATAGCTCTCTTTTATAAAACTGACTCTTGAAATTTTTGTTTAGTGTGCTTCTGTAGAATATTATATACATTAGCTCTTAATATTCCTGTAAAAATAAACATTTTAAATAAATATAAGCATTTAATTTAATTCTATAACAATGTTTCAGCAGTTGACCAAAAAGCTTGTGTTTTGGTGCAATTCTGATACTGAATATATTCAATGTCGACTACTTATCAGTCACGTTAAAATAACCTCTTTTCTGCTTTCTTAATGCAGACTCCGCCATTCTTACGATTATTTGTAACAAATCCATGTTCTTTAAAACTACAAGAAATTAGCCTTCTACGAAATTCAGACGTTTTACTTTACTTCTCACCAACACTTTTCAATAACTTGAGACATTTACAAAATATAAATGCTGGTAATAATTAAATAAAGAAATAATAACAGAAACTATAATATAACCTCAAACATATTTAAAACAAACTCAGCTACAACAAATGCAACACTTATGTGTAAAAAAAAGGCTCCAATTTCACACATCCTTGGATAAATTTTTCGCATTCATTTATTAAACGCGCGTGTATTTATTTTACATAAATTAATAACAATTTTATTGATAAATCTGATAAACAAGAAACGAATATCAGTTTGATTTAAAATTTTTATTTTTCAAAGTAATTCATATATGCAATAACTGCTACCTATGTAGTTATGAAGATTTAATAAATTTTTCTTAAAAGTGATGGCTTTTCGAGTATTATAATAGAGGGACACTGCTGAGGCCGAGGAGGTTTCAGTGTTAAGATCATTTTAAGGTTAAGGTCATTTCAATGTCAAAATTAATGAGATGGTTTTAGAATCGGCTAAGCCCAAGGGGATTTAGTAATTTTCAGCCATTGCAAAGTAATTTCAAGATCAATGAGGAGGTTTTAGAAAAAGGGTTTAGTAACTTACAGGTCATTGCAGTCATTTCAAGATCAATGAGGTTTAAGAATCGGCTGAGCTAGATGAGGTCCGAAAAGTAATTACGTGCATAAACAAAGACATAGAGTTATAGAATCATTCTCAGTATTGTGAGTTATCATGAAACGTTCATTTAATATGACTGAACAAAATGATTGTTCTCAGAAAATTGAAGACAGTGAATTGAATAATGTTACCATTGAAGAAGGTAACTTCACAAATGAAGTTGAATATTATAAAGTGAATCCTTGTATAGAAGCTTTTTATTAATGAAATGAGTCAGACGAATGATTTCCGGAATAAAGTAAAATATGGGTGTGCAGAAAAATGTACGAGAACTATCATGGATATACCTTTAGTAGGAGAAAGGACATATTTTTTTAATAAAAGTCATTTGAAGTGGATATATGTTGGTTTGTCACTAGACTTTGTTTTGTACCTGTGGTGAAAATTGTAGGCATAAAAAAGCAATGTGTACTTTTTAATGTTGAAGAGTGGAATCGATTTTTATTAGAGACTGCGAAGTTGCAAAAATATTTTAAATATTGCAATGGAATATTTCCAGTTATTAGTAGCTTTAATTTGCAAATGTCTAGTGAATATTTTGATGGATTGATTAGAATATAAAAAAGATGAAAAGATGGAGTTTTTATGTTTAGCATGTGAAGATTAGTTGGAATTATAGCATTTAAAAGATGTGGTAGAAACTCGATTACCAGTTTAACAAACTTGAAATATCGTGAATTTTATAAGGAATTGGTGGATCGTTTGGGTAGAAGTGGAGGAGATGTAAATATGAAAATATAAAAAATGTTTAATGGTGTGATGCCTGAGTGTGTTTGCATAACAAAGGAATTAGTCATATATGGGCTGCAGAAAATTTATAACGATGTAGATTTATTGGAAAACATTAATATAAAGTTGTAAAATATATGTATCTCCATATTCAAAATAAATAATAAATAATTATTGTATTTATGTTTAATTCTATATCACTAATTGATATAAAATTGAAATGAGTTAAATATGTATTAGTTTTAAAAATCAGAGCGAAGTGGGTATGAGGCGTGTATGAACAAGGCATATATATATTTATTGCTCTTAGTTGTTATGTGTTTTTATATCATCTGTTATTAATGAAGAAAATTAATTTTTAATATGATGGGGTAGAGGGGGAAACATAGTAGTTTCATTCGGTAAGGTAGTGTAGTAATAAATTGCCTTCCAGCAGAATTACATATACCAGGATATAGATTTTGTAGTCCTAAAACGAAATTGAAAGAAAGTCTTGAAAGAGGTGACAATGGTGTGAATTTTTTAGATGAGGCTTATAGAGAACACGATATCATTCTCATTCAAACGATTTATTGAAGCGTCACGTTGCAGACGAGAAATTATATCAAAAGACTATCGGGCGAATTAAAAGCAAAGACGCAGGTTTAGGAGAAAGATTAGCTGCTTTATTAATTGCTATTGCTATGAAAGGAAAAACAAAATTTGGTATGGGTATGAGGAGCAAGTATAGAAAAATCCTTAGGGATGGTAGTGTTCAAAGAAGTAGTATTAAAAGTAAGAGAAGAAGCAGAAGGGGTAATTGATTTAGTAGTGCTACGTCATTTATGCAAGCAATGAAGCAAACGCGTAAAGCAATAAGACATATTGGTAACAGGAAAGGTGTTTTGGTTAACGTGAAAGCTGCGTATCACAGTTTAGTGAAGTCTGGAAGAAGAATATTACCTCCTCGTTCTAGAGTAATCGCAGTTCCTAAGAAAGGTGGATCTTTGCCTTTAATTCCATTGTTTGCTGCTTTGGGCGCTTTATATTCACTAGGTGGAGATGCTGCAGCCATAACGAAGGCAGAAAGAGAACAATCACATGAAGCTAAACGCCGTAATCTTGCTATGGAATCTAAAACTGTAGGTAGTGAATTATATTTGAAACCTTATAAAGCAGGTTATGGTATATCTATTGGAAATGGATTATATATAGAACCTTGTAAAGCCTGTTGTGGTGTATATTTACCAAACGGAATTGGGTCAAAACACTGTTAAATGAATTACTTCGAAGACCCTTAACTTTGTGATCATTTTTGGAATATGTTAGGAGGTGGAAAATAGGAAAATTTCGAGGTATATTTAATAGAGATGCTTTACCAAGAATTATACCTAAAAAGGAGAAAGGAATAATAAATTTGGATGATAATGTTGGAAAAGGAACTCGGGTAGCACATAAGAAATGTAATGGTGTAATAAGATATTTTGATGGTTATGGAGATTTAAAACCTCCAATTGAAGTTGAAAAGTATTTATTATCAAATGGTAACAGTGTCATAGAGTATAATTATAGAATATATCAAGATATTAATAGTGTAAACTATGGTCATTTGTGTTTATTGTTTTTGAAAAGGTTGATTAAATGAAAATATAATGGTGCTGGAAATAAAATTTTTACTTTTCGAAAAGGAATAAATATATATAGATGTATCATGCTAAGATTATATGATAAGATAATCTGAGTAAAAGGAATATTTTCGACATTTATTTTATGATCAATAATAAGCAAAGAGAGAATCATATTTTAGTATAAGAAGTTTATTTGTGTGAAATTAATAGTGAGTGTACATACAAAAATATTTATAATAATATAAGTGATGGATATTTTAGATGCATTAAGTAAGGTTTATGTTGATAATTCTGTTATTGAGATGGAATTTCTTAATCACCTTCCTTTTGCTTCACCAAAATACGGGAATAATGATGTTATTAGGATTGTCATATCTCAAATAGACAAATATACATATCCGGCAGAGTTGGAATAATTGAAGGAAAATTACGTTTAGCTAGTAATGACAGTAAAACAAGTACTACAGCATCTTTAATTCATAATGCAGCAACTTTTATCATAATATCAGATATGTAATTAGTCGAGTTGGGGTAGATGAAGTGAGGAATGTTGGTATAACTTCAACTATGAAGGGATATTTTTCTTATAGTCCAAGTTATGTGAATAAATTAGAAAATTGTGACTGGGATTTTCCAAGAGGAAAGTCATCACTATTGGATGGTAAAAGTAATTTTAGTATTCGTGTTCCGATGAAATTTCTTGTGGGGTACTTTGAGAATTTTAAACATATTGCATGATAGTGCAACAAGAATTAGTATTGAAACGATGTGCTGATGATAATGATGTAGTAATTAATACTGTTACGACTAAACTATTAAGTTAATAATTGATTCTGTGGTATGGCGAGTGCCACATATTAAAGTGGGTTAAAGTCAGGATTTAGCATTAACAAAATTAACAATGAAAAATGCTTTAATGGAAATGTTTTTTAGAAGGTGGGAAATTCACGAAAATCCTAACATTTCTGAGACAATAAATCATAGTTGGTCAATTAAGACGCCTCCTCATTTAGAGATACCTAGACATATTATTTTGTGTTTTCAAACGGAAAAGGTAAAGTTGGATCAAAATATGAGTAAATTTGATAATGATGTAGTAATTAATACTGTTTTATTCTCACTACAACTATTAAGTTAATAATTTTTGATTCTGTGCGTTTCACCTCTTCTTTGACTTCATCGTCGTTCGAAGCGTTACCCACTCAAGTGTTCCTTTAACTTGGGGAACAAGTGATTAAGGCAGGTGGGTGGGGCATAAAGGTCAAAAGTTCATTGGTTTGACGGGAGACATGAGGGCGGGCGTTGTCGTGAAGCAGCGTTACACAAAATTAACAATTGATTGAGGTTCCATGAAATGCTTTAACAGTGGCCATGACTTTGCCAGCAGAAGGACTGGTTTGTTTGGACTTTTCTTTCGTTTCGGGCGTGAAATGAAGGTTTCGTCTCCCGTAACAATGGAGTCCAACAATCCTTCCCTATCTTCTTGAACTTTTGCAGAAACTGGCGAGCTAATGCATTTCTGAGCACAACACTTGCGATACCCCAATTTTTCAGTTAAAGCTCTTTGAACTGTACCGTAAGAACTCCCAGGAATCCGAGCAACAAGTCCACGGACGGTGATCCTCCTGTTTTCAAGCACTTTGCGTTGGACCATCTCGATCAGCGCCTCCGAAATTGAAGGTCTTCCACTCCGTTCATTCGTGGAGATAAACGCTACCACTTATATACACCTAACTGTCGATGAATATCCACGGGTGGTGTCTTTTTCGCGTGCAAGAACCTAATTACAACGAATCTCGCACACGGCGGGATAGCAATGGGCACCTCCATCACGGACGACTACTCAAAGTGGCGTAGCGAAGCGCGGCAGGTAATCCGGAGTAGGGAATACCTACACAGCGGTTTGCCGGATTGCACATTAATTTAACTGATGTGGTAGTTTATTGGAATAGCAAAAGCTATCCTTATGAAAATATTCAAGTTGATTTTGATGAAAATTGAATAGCTATTTTATATAATATGTATGCTAGATTTCAGTGTATTATGGTTCTGATTATATTGAACCATTGTTGAAGCTTAATCAATTTAAATTATGTCCTTTAATAAGAAAAATGCTATACATAGGAGCAGTGTTGAAGTTAGAAATGAAATTACAACGAAAGTTGTAAGAATACTATACTTTATTGTTTAATATATAATAAATTATATAAATATTCACCATTTAATAAAGTAGTACAACGAAAGTATTAGTGGATTAATTTTAAGGTTGAGGGGTAGAATGAAGGAGGAGTATAGCAGAAAATATAGATAAATAGGATGATATATGAGAATTTATTTTTTTGAATGGTGTATATGTGGAAGTGGTTTTTCATATTATTATGAATTATGACGGGAAAAAATTTATAATTATTGTTTTCCAATGGTATCGGTTTAATAGTTGTAGTTTTATACCGAAGGAATTAGCTACTTGTGATAACGATTATTAGCGGAGTCATTTTGTATTTCAACCGGCTATTACTTTTTATGCATTCACAGTAGAAGACCAACGTGTTGCAAGATATGCGTTTACGAAACAATGTGTTAGTGCAGATTTAGTGTTTGTGAAGGGTAGAGAAAAACTGAACTTTTTAAAACATATATTTTTATTTATGTTGAAAGTTTTTATAAATTCTTAATTAAAAAAATTGAGTTGTAAGAAAATATTAATTGTATTTAATTTTTATGTAGTATTGTGATGCGTTATTTTTTATGATAGGATGTATTTGGAAAACTGATGAATTATATTGTTGAAAAAGTTGTGTGATATATCGATATGAAACTGATGGATCATTTTTTGGAATAGTATTTAATGGGCAGAAGTATCGATCTAGAACTTGTTTTGTCTCGATTGCTGAAGCAATATCAATAAGGTGTGGATTTATTTAATTGTAGATCTTGTGTGGAATATTACAATATTGTGAGTAATGTAGATGGGGTTGTACGTCGTAGAGATTGTTATTTATGTGGATATGGAAGTTTGTAGATTTGTTTATATATTGTTAATAAATAACTTAATCTTACTAGTAAGTATGAATATTTGTTAAAAGTATATATATATATTGTTATATATTAAATAAATATTTGTAGTGTTTTTATTTATAAATATAGATTTATAAGGAGAAAGGCAGAATAAAAAAAGTAAATATTTGTTTATTTGAAAAGTAGGTTAAGTTGTAGAAAAAAAGTAGGTTATAAAAGCGAATCAAGGTTATGAAGCTTTTTATTTAAAGAAATGCGTTATATAAGTAGGTTATGGTTATATTTTTTACCGTTAAGGCGATCTAGGCGAAAAGACAAAAATTCGAAGCTTATGGGTGTTTTAGTGAATATGCGGTTCCGCCTTTAGAAGTAGGGATTGGAGTAGGGGAGACGTTCGTCTCACTCCAAAAACCCGGAAAGGTCAGTTTCGCAAAGTATTTTTTTATAATGTGGAATGTATAAGTAGAGGACTTCTTACGTAAATTCAGATTGGAATGTAGAGCTACGAAAGGTCATTTTCCCAAGACAGTTTTTATAATACGAAATGTACAGATCGAAGACGTCTTGCGTAAGCGGAACTTGTATATTTAATTACATTTTTGTATAAATAGCCGACATTTGTTTAGAGAAGACAGTTCAAAGTGAAGTTTACTCATGAACATTACAAAATGGTAAGTATTTTTAATGATTTTCTTATTCATATTTCATTGAAAGTATTAAATAAATTGTACATTTTATTAATTGTACACTTTCATTATATACTTTTAATGGTTATATATATGATAACACGATTTATTAAATTCAATTATATATACAACCAAAGAAATATGTATTAATACACATATTTTCTACTATTTAGAAAGAACAACTGGACCAGCAGCAGCAAAAACAACAGCATACTGCGTCTATGGATGTTGATAGGATATTGAATAAAAGTATTAGAAATATTGACTTGGAGTGAATTAGACGTTTTGTAACACCACCCTCCGTAGTAACATCAGCAGGTGCAGCTGAAATAATTACAGTACCATCTATTGCGAATGCAGCTGAAATAATTACAGGAGCACCGCCCACTGTAATCCAAGCGGTTAAAACAGTTTCTACCGTAGTTGTTCCTGTTCCTCTTGCATCATAATCAAACACGATTATTTCTCCTGCAACAGAATCAGTTTCTCCGCTAGTAGTTAATTTTCTACCACAATTTCCTAGTTATTTACCTTATAATGAAACAAAAATTCAGAATATTAAAAGCTGATAACGCCAGATCACAAAAAGCAATACATTATTCACCTAAAGCAAAATATTTACAAGGAATTGTTATGAAACTACGTAGTGATGAATTAGATAGTGGCAAGGTAAAACAAAGGATAAAACATATACGAGGGGCATTTCAGAAGAAATGGAAGAATCTTGATCGAGAGTAAATGTATACTCCAAAGTGGTCCAACGAAATATTTACAATTAATAAAGTGCAAAATACAGATGAAATATTCTTAAACATCCTGGTATTTGTCTGGTTGAAAAAGCTATAATATATGTCAAATACAGGGTAAAGTTCTTGTTAAATGGTTGGGTATGCCTTCTACACACAATACAAGGATATCCACAGATAAGGTATTATGAATACTATTGTGTATACATAAAGATAAAAAAAACAACATTCATAGTAATATATATATACACACACAATTCTAAAATATTAAAACAGTATATTCAAGTAGTTATCACATTTTCTAATTTTGAGCTAAATTTTCCAAATTATTGGTTTCAGCAATTAAATTATTTAAATTTTTTTTCGTTCTAACTCTTCTATTATTACCTTCTTAGCTAGTGTCGGATATTCTAAATCTGCTTCAAAAATATATCCAGTGCCTTCATCGTCTTCTAAAGCATGTATATCCATTCCCATTAGCTCTTCATTGAAATTGAATTGAATGTCAGTATTACCATACAAATTCGTTGCATTAAGATATAATATATATTTCTAGGACTCTGAAGAATCATATTCTGGTAAGAATTCGTTGTTAGGAATTTCCTTTCTTCTACAACACATACTCACGCCTCCACATATACCTTTCTTAAAAAAGTTAAACATCTACATCTGACAGTAATTTTAAACTTACACGCATCATACGCAACATAACGTCCCAACTTAACCCTGGTGATGTAAAATAATGTGCGAGATCTAATATAATTCCCCTGCAAATATTTCGAAAATTTTCAAAAACACCTGTAAATAGTAGAACATCCAATTGAATATATACATCACTATATTCTTCTAGAGATTTACACTCAAATAAATTCCAAACCCTTTCTGCTGTGCGACAATCTTCATCACTTACATTACTATCCGAAAGTTGATCATAAGGTAGTTTTGATGTGGAAAGACTTTTGTGGGAAGTTATGTAATTTTATGGGAATATACCTTTCTGACATATTAAATCAAATTTTTCCCCTATATAATATCTTCAGACTTCTTCACACTCTTCATCATCTAAATAAGATGCTAATTTTTCGAACGAGAAGCTCATAAATCTAAATGAATCTAAGAATCTCAATTTTTAAAACACTTTCCTTTTTTTACCAAATCAATAGATAGTAACTCCTACATGTATTTTCTTAGAAGACGATGTTTTTTTCTTTATGTTGTGCAATGACATCTACTGCTTCTTGCTAGTGGTTTAACCAATAAATGAGTATCATAATTCGATAAGTTACGAAAAATAATTGCCCCAAACCTTTATAAATTATATTACACAGCATATGTGGAGCACCTACAATTCAGTCATGTTATTCTATTTCTTTTTCATTTTACATAAATAATTTTCATATAAAAATTTAACATTCATTTCTAACTCTTTTATAAAAAAATGTAGCTGTATTTTCTCCAGTACAAATCTATCATCAAAGCTACATTTTACATAATACGCAAAAGAATATGGTTCATGTTCAAAACATTTCACAGCAAATGGTTTGAAAGGATTCGATTCTGACATATGAATAGGTTTTAGAATAGCCTCAAAATCACGATAAATAATAAAAGGAACTCATAACTGTTTTTCAAATTTATCAAAGTTTAATATATTTTGCGGTAATTGTTCACCATACTTATTAATTTTCAATTAAATATCAGGAAACACTGCCTTAACTTGTTTACAGTCTTCATTTTCATATCAATTTTGTACTTTTATTATACCATTAAAGTATTTCTCAATACCATAAACATTGATGGATATATTATTTTTTTCGAATATAATATCTTTCGAAGAGATATGGAAGGTTAGATCAGTGAAGTCAGCTGCAGTATCATACTGTTGATATGTAGTAACCCTTTGTGGAACTCCTACTAGCTCAGTTAAAGCTGAACCAATAGCCCAAACAAAACAAGCACTATCAGAATTGTGAACATTTATGACTGCCCTCCTTTTCTTTGTTGAAGCTGGTAAATCTATATAACTTCTTCCTTTTATCGGATTATACTTGTTGATATTCACTTCTAAATATAAAGTATTGCTCACCATCCATCCTAAAAGTAAATTAGTAATATACATTAGCATTAATCTCACTTTACCTGAATCCTGCTCTTGAAATTCACTCATTTTATTCTTAATTTCATTAATATATTCACCAAATAATATATATAAATCACTTCCATGAGTTATGATTTTATTTTCACGTTTTCCGTCGTTAATAAATAATATATTGCATTTCAGTTCTAAATTCATTTTCAAGGAATTGTGCACATATAAAATACCATCTCTCAATGTTATCACTTTTTCTCTATTATTCGTAACTTCTTCCACATCAATATATAGACAGGTACATGGGTCAGATATTTGATTACTTGCCGTCCTTTCTCCAAATGGGCTGTTCTTTTTTGCACCATTAACTATTACCAATGGTTTACTTTGATGCATAGCGGTGCGAATATATACAGTATAACAATTTCTCTCCGCAAATATATTACATATTTCACATTTCATTAAATCTAAATTATTATTTTTATTCTTTTTCCTTTACATGAAGTTAACATGAGTTGTGATTTCTATTATCTCCACAAGTAAATTCTTTACCGCAATATTCACATTCGAACATTTTGATTACACTCAATAAAAAATTACACTGCTAAAACACAAAATTGAACTGTTACTTAAATAAAACACGCATCTCCTTACAAATGATGACAGAATCATCAAAAATTTGCTACTGGCTTGGAACAGGTATCTTCTTCCAAACCTCCTGCCTCTTCTTATCAAAGGTAATATCAAATGTGTCCAGCCAAATTGCTACTGGCATTGAGCAAGTATCATCTAAACATCTCACTGAAAGTTAAATGGATGAATAATCTTATCGAAACTTAATTTTTTTTCTAAATAATAATTACTCGACATATTATTTACATATAGACATTTAATAAATCAATACCACATCAAGTCATTCTTCTTCATCTTCTGTTATTAATGCAATTGTTTCGGCATCAATGTCAATGCCATTATAAATAACCTCTTTATTATCTTTTCATTAAATTGTACTATATCATTATTACTTTCTTCTTACATTCCGTTTCGTCTCTCTGCCGTTCCACGTCTTCTTTATTCTCTTGTCCAATAATTTCTTCTACATTATCATTACTTTCTTCCTCATTTTCCGCATCATCTTCCATATCGCTGCTATCAATACTTTTTCACATACTAACTTCCAGAATATCATTACTAACTTTTATTCCAATAATTTCTAAAAGATAAATTCTATCTATTAATTCGAATTTATGTTCTTTTCTGCTAACATCCATTTTTATTTACATAACAACTTGAACTGTTATTGAAAGAAAACAAGCATCGATTTATAAACCTCTTATTGAAAAGCGAAATTACATTGACTTTGATATTGAAATGACTAACATTGGAATGACATCTACATAAAAATGATCTTGACATTGAAACGACCTTGATATTGAAATGACTTTGGTGGTGAAAGTACCTTGATATTGAAACGATCTTGAACTTTAAATGCCCCAGGCGTTGAAATGACCTTGGCCTTTAATAATAATAAACAAATTTTTTTAGTAAATTTGAGGTTATAACAAATAAGAAACTTATTATTTTGAACTAAAAAAAATTCATATTTTTTAAAAATTAATACATAACAGAGAACATCAAACAGCATAATCTAATAGAATATATCCCCAACGTATAGCCGAGCAATTTACGCCTAAGTTAAACTTGGTTGACAACATAGGTAGATGTAAAACTGCCACACAAATAATGTAGAAAATAATTAGAACTCGAATTAATTTCTATAGAGCGAAATTTAAATTCGACTTATTTTATTGTAATTGTATTGTTAATTTACACTAATTTTGAAGTAATACACATACTTAAAAATATATTTTATTTAGGTATCGTTTTTAATTAACAACAAAAATGTAATACTAAAATATATCTTAGTTTTACAATTTTTCTAAAGGAATATGCCACGTTTTAATGACTAGAAAATGTTTCCATACTATATACTACTTAGAATAAAGTAAGTTAATAAATTTAATAAATCTAAACAAAAATAAAATGTATAAAAATTTTCAATACATAGTAAAAAAATTTCTATTCTTATAATAATATTTCATTATATCTTTTATCCACTTCTTTATTAGGATAATCCTCTTTTTGATTTGTTATAATAGTAATCTTTTGTGATTGCGGTACGACGTCCCCTGTACCTGAAACATATAAAAATAATAAAATCAATTAAATTACATCAGTTTTTTATATATAATAAAATAACATTTGACTTTTAGTCCCTAGCTAATATAATGTTGTGTAATGTAAACTATCGTAAAAGCAAAATAATAAGCTGCCTTAAAAAAATGTTCATTTAAGAGTTCAGCTTCAGAATATGGTTCAAATAAAAATTCAAATAATAAAGCCGTTTTGACAGATTTTTCTTATATATAAAAAAATAACTCTTAATACCTGGCAATGGGCGGATATGATGTTCCTCAGATTATGTAGATGTAAACAGCTCTGGTTTACCATCTAAAAGAAAAATGGAGCATATGTGATCATAAAAAAGATTATTAATACATTAAAAAATTTACCTCTTGACTTCAGTATTCATCACGGGTATACAATCCTTTACATTAATTCTATTATATTTGACAATGAACATGTTTCTCGAAGTAAATATTAAATACCATGTACCTTACAATGCATCTACTTCGTACATTCCGGAGGATGTTAATGTTTGAGGTTCATTTAATATTTCATCAGGTAATTGTTTTTTATTTAAAAAATAATAGAAAAATGAATTTTTCAAATTTGGTTCTGCAAAACCTAACATAATATTCAATAAAATTTAATTTATCTGAAGTGTTTGTTGGCATTGTTAAATTATAAAAAGAATTCAACAATACAAAATTATTTTCTTTCTTACTAACCTGGAACATTTATTGACAAAAAAGGGGTAAATAAAACATCTTACCACATCAATGATCGTTACTGTTTGAGAGAACTAAGTTGTTATCATCAGCAGATAATCACAATGTTGCACCTGGACTAATTCCAACCGCTAAACACCAAACATACACTGAAATTTGTTCCACGCAATTTAATGTTTCTTAGTATTAAAACTAACTTATACTAAAATACACCCCCGCTTCCACTTATGGGCCTTTTTTAACGACCTTACTTTCCAGGAATTCAAAGAAGAATATGTTATTAACACACATGGTTTTTATTTTTCACGCTGAATAAGCTTTCGTAACTATCTAATTCAGATAATTATTCATATTTATATATATATATATATATATATATATAAAGGTTAATGATTTCATTAGAATAATGTTATATATATATATATTAATTATTAATATTCATGCTGTAATAAAATAAAATATAATTTTAGATGTAGTTATTTTTTCCTTGGGCAACTTAAAACACCCGCGAAATTTAAAAATTGTTCCTTGGGTATAAATATGAATAATTATATATATTATATATATATATATATCGAAATATAAGTATGAATATCCAAAATACTCATTTAAAATACAGAATATTAATATTGTACCCATATCAATAATAACCAAGCATTTTTCCTCATACAAACAATTTCGAACAAACTGTAGATGTCGCAACTTACCAATGTAGGTATTACGAATATTTTTGAAATAAAAATGGAGTGAATTAAATTTTAATTCCGAAATAATATTTGCATTTGTAGAACTATTATTTATTTAAGAAACAAATAGTTGCAAAATAACATAATCTTGAAACCGCCATAGTCCATTGAATAAATAATAGAAATTTGAAATGTATTTGTTTTTGAGGTTATGTTCATAACTATCTATAAGTCGAGTGTTAACTGAACAAGATTTTTCTCATTAAAGAATTAAGAATTGTACACTATATCACAAAAATGAATGAAAAAATACCAGAAATTGTTCAGAATGCTGTTTTAAAGAAAACATGTGATGCCACATTTCTTAATGAGGCAGTTAATGGATACAATTGGAATAATGGCATAAATTATTCCAAATTAATTGAGTCTTATAAATATACAGGATTTCAGGCAACTAATTTTGGTTTAGCCATTAATGAAATCAACAAGATGATTAAATGTAGAAATAGTCCTATATCTAAAGACAAAAATAATGATTTTGGGGATGACTTTAATGAAATTAAAAATAATTGTACAATATTTCTGGGTTATACATCAAATATAGTTTCTAGTGGACTTAGAGAAACTATAAAATTTTTAGTTGAGCATAAATTAGTATGTATTTATAGGAATCCTGACTCACAGTAAAAAAAAAAAATTATTTTAGGTTGATTGTTTAGTCACAACAGCGGGAGGTATCGAAGAAGATTTTATCAAATGTTTTGCTTCTACATATTTAGGAAATTTTAATTTGGATGGTAAAATGTTACGAGAAAACGGAATTAACAGAATTGGAAATTTATTAGTTCCTAATGATAATTACTGTAAGTTTGAAGACTGGATAATGCCAATTCTTGATGAAATGTTACAAGAACAAAAAGAAATGGAAATTACATGGACACCTAGCAAAATGATACAAAAATTGGGAGAAAAAATTAATAATGAAAATAGCATTTATTTTTGGGCGGCAAAGAATAAAATACCCGTTTTTTGTCCGGCATTAACTGATGGTAGCTTGGGAGATATGATGTTTTTTCACTCCTTTAGAAATCCAGGATTAGTACTGGATATTTTATCTGGTACAATTTTAAAATAAAAAGTTCAGTACCAAAGCTGAACTGATTAAATATTTTATTTAAGATTTGAGAAGGCTTAATTTAATGGCAATTAGATCTATAAATTCTGGAATGGTTATAATTGGTGGAGGTCTTATTAAACATCATATATGTAATGCGAATCTTATGGTAAGTTAAAAGTTTTTTAATCTAATATATATAGATTTAATCAAAATATTCAAGTTTGTAGTTACTTATTGTGTTTTATATGATGTTGAAAGATTTTTGCAAAATAGGGGAAAAAAAGTTTTTGTTTTACGAAAAAGATGTATTCTTTGTGAAACCTTTTGTTAGCATTAAAACCTACAGAAATTATAGAAAAATTTATGAACTGTTACATTTATCAATACAAACTTTGACACACATAACATGCTTCCCTACTATAAACTATTTGGGTAAGTTCAAATTACGGAATGCTTTATATTGCAACAGTGGATTTATTTAGTAAAATGTTATGAAATTGGAAAAATCACTTACTAAATACCCATTGATAAATAGAAAATATTCTGGTATTCATGTTTCAATTAATACATACATTAAAAAACATAATCCAAAATTTTGGCAAAACTGATTCTGTAGCTAGATAAATGAAAACAAAAAAGTCAGTTTAATGTGTATAATGCAGTAGTTTTATTGGCTATAAAATCAATAGATTAAAATACAAGACTGTCTTTGCATAAAATAGCTGCAGAATTTGGGTGTAAGCAAAAGTTTGTAACAAAAAATTTACAAAAGAAAATTAAAATTTATTCATATTTTGGACATAATATTATAGATGACTCACATTTCTGTCACAAAATTTACTTTTTGAATAAATCCAGCTTTACTATGAATGAGACAAAATCATTCCAAAAATGCAAGTATTTGTCAAAAAGCGCCTAATTTTAGTATTTAAAAGTTTCAAATTAATGTCTGTTGTAAGAATTTGGTAGATAAAATTCATTATCACTATCAGATGTAAATTTAAACATTTATTTTCAACAGGAAGTAGAAATGAATACATCAAGAAACATATACAGGGTATTTACATACAATAGTATAAAAATACGCAATGGATAAAGTTACATTGAAGTATTTTTATCAATAATCTAATAAAAAAATGTGTGTATATCTAGAGTGTAAAAATCATAGATCTCTATATTATTGTAGAACATCCATAGAAACACAATACAAACATTTTTTAATTAGGTTATTAGTAAAAGTACTTTAATGTAACCCTATCCATTGCGCACTTTTATACTCTATCTAAATTCCCTGTATAAGTTTCTTAACGTTGGAGCTAAATCAGTAATGAGGAGAATTCTACTATCCTGTTTCACACAGACATACAGGCCAAATAAATATATTGGGTTTATTTTAATATAGTACAATAATTTTAATATCCAGACCTCTACTGTTCCATGCTAGTACATGTATGCATGTATGGATGTATGGAGAGATGAATGGAAAGATTAAAAAATACTTTTCTATTATGATGAAAACTTTTTTACTTCAAAATAAATTATATGTATACAAACAGTTAATGTATAGTCTACTTCATTAGACAATACATTACATTTTCTTTCTTTTATTCTGCACTGTAATAGTGATATACACTATAGTTTTAAAAAATTGTTTAAACAATAAAAAATTATGAAATAAAATCATCCAGTGATAAATTGAAAAGACACACTAACCACAACAAACAAATAACTACAAATAATGGCGATTTAGCACACATCAATGTGGATGGCGTTTTAGTCGCCCAGCAATGACAGATCTGTAGTCATGACTTGTATACAGCACAGTGATGTATTTTCTACAAACGAAACGAACTATACAGACACTACTGGTACTAAAAAATTTTTCAGAGGGTCTGTGTATTGTGTATTTTTGTTGTGAATTTGACTCAGTCAATAAGGAGAAGATGAAAAGATACTACGTAGAATTCTGTTTTACATAAAATTGAATATAAGTTAAAGTTTATAAGGGCTAATTAAAAATATTAAACATTTTTATTTACAGAAAGACTGTTGAGTGAAATATTATTAAAAGTTGTATTCTTTTATACAGTAAAACCTGTGTTAACGGCCACCTGACTAAAGCGGCCACCTGAGTTTCAAAGTTCCCCGAATCGACTATAAGGAAATTCCCATACACAAATACCCGTTAATTACGGCCACCTTTGTAAAACGGCCCTGGCCAAATAACCCAAACTTTTACGGCCTATTTTCATAGAAATTTACCTGCCAATGTCGGCCGGACTATTTATCTTTATTTATCTTTATTGACGGAAATACCTAATACAAATTGTCGGGGTTTCCTATTACCTAGTAGTAATTCACCCTTTTCGATTTAAACTTTATTATTCTAAAGGAAACAATTCAGTTTAAAGTTGTCTCCGTATTCGAAAGGTTCTTAATTGAGTATGTCGCAAAAAAGAAAACGTTTGTTGCTAAAAGACAAAATAAATATAATCGCGGAAAGTGAAAAGTATGCGTTAAGTTCGCGAAAGTTGGCCGAAAAATATGGGGTTGGAAAAACACAAATTAACGATATTATGAAAAATAAAGGTGAATTAAAAAAGATGGTCGAGGAAGGTGTTAACATGGAGCTAAAACGAAAATTTTGGTGGAAAATTGGTTTTGCAAAGCCAGAAATAAAGCAATTCCAATATCTGGGCCGCTACTTAAACAAAAAGCACTGGAGACAGCAAGCAGTTTAAAGATGGAAAATTTCGCAGCATCTAATGGATGGTTGGAAAGTTTCTGTCGGCGACACAGTATAACTTTTAAATCAATTTGTGGTGATTCCGCAGAGGTTAATTTGGACGATATAAAAGACTGGAAAACCAAGTTACCGTTGATTTTAATAAATTATTCTCCTCGAGATGTGTTTAATGCCGACGAAACAGGTCTTTATTACCGCGCTATGCCAAATAAGACATTTGCATTAAAAAGTGAGAATTGTGCAGGGAAGAAGGCAGCAAAACAACGTTTGACTGTTTTACTATGTGCAAATATGGAAGGTGAGAAGGAAGATCCATTAATAATTGGAAAAAGTAAAAATCCTCGCTGTTTTAAGGGTAGTCATGTGGACAAATTACCCTTAGAATGGGTTTCTAACAAAAAGGCATGGATGACAATGGAAATTATGACAAGATGGCTGCATAAATTTGACAATAAAATGAAAAAACAAAATAGAAAAGTGCTTCTTTTCTTGGATAATGCCACTTCACATTCTAAAGTTCCATTAGAAAATGTTAAACTAGTCTTCCTGCCGCCAAACACCACTTCGTATTGTCAACCCTTGGATCAAGGAATAATTCAGAATTTCAAATTGATTTACCGAAATTTTTTGATTAAAAAGCTTCTAACGTTTATTGACAATGAATGTGATTTTGAAATTTTTGAAAAAAACATAAATTTAGCCAATGCACTTGTATGGATTACAGCTGCTTGGAAAAAGGTATCTCTTGCTACAGTTAAAAAATGTTTTTCCAAGGCCGGATTCTCTGATGTTATCCAGGAAGACACAATGTTTGATGAAGAAGATGAAATACCCCTTGCCCAGCTATATCCTGCAGTTCGTAACGAATTTTTGATGGATTTAGATGAATATGCTTCTATTGATTGTCATGTGCCTACAGAAAGCCCTAACTTCAGTATTACAGAAATTGTTGAAGATTTGTGCAATAATGATGAAGAACATAACTCTGATAATAGTGACCTGGACGAAAGTGAAACTCCAAAATCTAGTTTATCTAGTATGAGTGAAGTGTGTGCAAAATTAAGAGACATACAAAATTATTTATTGTGCAATAACAATGGTGACATTTATATGGATGTTTCTAAAATTTTACTTACATGTGAAGCTGCAGTTTTTAAATCGAAGCTAAAAAATGTGAAGCAAACAAATATTGAAACATACTTTGAAAAATCCTAATAAATTGTGTTTTTTCGTATGAATATATTGTAATAATATGTACATATAAATAATTTATTAGATGTCATATTATCTATAATATGTAAATACATTAAAATTTTAGTTTTTCTTACACATATTTGTATTTATATACTATTTACTTTAATTAATAAAATAAAGAAAGCAAATCCTAAAATTAATTATGTATTTTGTGAGAAGAAAAACCTGTCAATTACAGACACCTTTATATAACGGCCAATATATTTTGCTTTTTGGGTGGCCGTTATTGACAGGTTTTACTGTAATAATATATACATTAACTTTTTTGTGACATCATGGGGAATGTTATAAAATTTACATTGTTATTAAAACATTTCTCTTTGAAACAATATAACTTTAGTATACACTTTATTGACAATTACGAGTAAATACATAAAAAAATATATAGAGCAATATGCAATACCTTACATATTTACAGGTATTTGTTATGTACCATCTCTCTTACTAAATTCATTTGAAAGTAATATATATATTTTTTAGAGAAATGGAGCAGATTATGCAGTTTATATAAATACATCATCGGAATTTGATGGTAGTGATTCTGGTGCAAGACCAGATGAAGCTGTTTCTTGGGGAAAAATAAAAGGAAGTGCAAGTCCAGTGAAAATATACGCTGAAGCAACATTAGTTTTTCCACTATTAGTTGCTGAAACATTTGCAAAATTTCATTTTGAAAATAATAAAGAAATGAAATAAAATGTATTCTAACCCTTGTTCTGTATTTGTTCATTGCAATACAAAAATTATAAACGAATGTCCTATTAGTTTATACATATTAAAAAATATTCTTATAAAAATATATCAAATATATTTTATAAATGGAAGCAAGGAATATATAAAAATGTATAGAAATTGGAAGCATGATTCATGCAGATACTAAATGTTACAACTAATTGTTTTGATTTCCTAACACATTTGAACAGATAGTACGTCCACGAACATGCTAGAAAAAGTATTTACATTTATTACTATAATAGTGAGCTTGAGTATTATTACAAAATGTATAATTATTATTATAGCTAAATATTTTGTTAAGCTTTTAGATGAAACAGTTCAACAGCTTTTGGCAAAATTTTTGGAATTTCTGTAGGAGGATAATTTTGCAACAACTTTAAATTGGACGGAAAATCGCCTTTTATTAGTTTATCCTTTAGTACGCTGTAAATAATTCATTCAAAAACATAAATTTACACTTATACTGCATATCACTTACATTATCATTGCACAACAAATATAAATTAAAAAGTTGAAACGCCTTTCATCAGAAAACAATGTATCCCATATTCTCAAAACTTCAGGAAGCGGAAATTCTTGGGATAATAATAGTGTTATCCACCTGCAATTAAATATAGTAAACTTAAATATTTTTAGTGACAATAATTATACTATAGTAATAAGAAAACAGAAAAATTAGAAGAGATTTCTATCAAATTTTGAAGTTAAATAATTAATTTTTATGTTACGCATAATTTCTTTTACTGAATGTTATTATCGACTCCAATGAACATGAATAACGAGTAAGTAGGATGGTTACTCTTCGAGCTTTGTAGGTGGAGCCGCCCAGTGGTGAGGCAACCTATTCTAATGTATTAGATCTGCTGGCTATAATCGCTTCAATCTTTTGGTGGCAAGTGTTTAATGTAGTTCTTGAACTAGAAGATTTTCATGGAAGAGGTTATAGTTTCTGTATCCATTGGCATGTCCAATAATTTCGATGACGAATGGTATTTTTATCTCATTATGGAGAGTTTTATTCGACATACAATGGGACATCTGCATCATCAGTTTTAGACTGATATGTTTGTAAAATCTCTGTATTTGGAGCTCTTACCTAAAGTTCAATACCATATGTCCATATCAGTTTTAACAGTATTTTGTATATAATCAGTTAAATCTCAGTATTTGGAGCTTTTGCCCAAAGTTCATACCATATGTCCATATCAGTTTTAATATTGTTTTGTATATAGTCAGTTTATTGATTAATCAATTCATCTGCCTCATTTTTACGGTTAATTGTTGCTTCTTTGCTTTGATATATTAAGTTTTGGTCTAAACGCAGGCCTGGGCATTTAACTTCACTGTTTATCAGGATAGTTTGGTTGTTTATTTTTACATGTGGATATATACTGCCTTATTGTAAACGTAATCTGAGCGTATATGTATATATATATTTCTTACTTTTATTTTCCATTTGATTAGCCAATAAAGTAAATTAAGGTGGCTTTGTAAACTTTTTGCTGCAATGCCCGGATCTTTATTTATAGAGAGACTCAACATCAGCAAATATGACATGAGTTTTTTTTTATTGTCATTGGAATATCTGCCATATACATATACCTAGTAGGGGTATATTATTAAATGTTACTTCTGGAGAAGGGTATTTTGGGCACATTGAGTGTTAAGAAAAATGCTTAAAATGCATAAATTATAGTTTCCTAATGTAGACTGATTAGTTTCTAATTTAAAAAGAAATCGAAAGTTCTATACCATATTACATTCCATAGATAACCTATTCCAATTCTACAATATTTACGAAATAGAAAATGCAATTAAAAGCTATTCACTCCTATACTGAACACTTAATGAACTTAAAAATAGCATGTAATATTTGATTATGCTTATAGTATTTTAAAGTTGAATATAATGATAATGCGGTGCAATAAAATACATAGCAAAAATAAAAATTTAAAAGACTAGGAACAAAATACCAATTTACACGATGTTAAGCTAAAATTGATTATCAATAACTTTAAGAAACTGTCTTGGACGTAAGATAAAAGATGTATTTAATGGAAATCACAACGTTATGCATGTTTCATTAATTTTATACAAACTGTGTAGAATATGGGGTATTTGAAAAGTTTGGTGGTGTTTTGAAATACTTTAATGTTATAACTACGTATATGTATAATACTTCTTTATAGATGTACATATATGTATACATTTAAGAATCTATTAAATTCTAAATATATTAGTTTCACGGCAGAAATAAAAAAAAGACAGTAGTATATATACATGTTTAAAAACAGTATGTTTTGCTATGTTTCTTGAAAAAGTTCAGTCAAAAACAAGGTAATTAATGAAATATATAGATTTTTATAAACTGAAATAAAGTAAATAATTTTACTCTATGCATTTAAAATTCCTAATTATTAAAGAAAGGACGTCACATATGCTATACAGGTTCAACGTAATATGCCATGAAATAAAATAAAAAACACTATCATGAAATAGACAGTAAAGTAAATGTAGAAATATCTACTTATAAATTACACATAATCTGGAATATTTCTAAAATAATTACACAAAGTTAAATTCCACACATTATTTGCTCAAGGCCTATATTTTTTCTTAAGACCATATACGGCTTAAGTATATTATGATATCGCAATCAATACTTAAAATAAAAAATAACTTCTATTATATATACTTGCTTACTATGCGATATTAAAAAAAAACATTTTACATACAAACCTAAAACCATAATACTCTGGCCTTAATTCTAATTGTTGGAAATGTAGCCATATGTCAAAATCGCTCTCTCGTAATTGATTAGATAAACGTGTCATCATATTGTTAATTCCACAGTCAGTGCTGTCAAGTGTTTTAATGAAAAAATCCCTTATTTCTGACATCAAGTTTGTAAAACAAAAAAAGCAATCGGCTTCTGCATGTTCTAAAACATAGGGATTTCTTTCCAAACTAAATAAGACAATTAAATATTACCTCTATATGTAGTGTCAGAATCACGAGCAAAAGAATAATAAATTGGACCAACGATTTCATTCATGCCCTGTACATATCCTTGTCCCGGATTTAATTTAGCATATAAAAATAAAATTCTTTCTACCACTTCCCAATGTGCTTCCTGACCTTCAGTCATTGGCTGATAATCTTCTTGTGCTTTTTTCAGAACCAAAGCAATCTAAAAAAATTGTCAAATAATACATTTTCAATTATGTGCATGTTACAAAAAAATTATGAATAATCTCAAAGTTGTCAACAATATAATGGTACCATCATATCCTAGTTTGAGAGTATTACTTAAATTTTAGTTATAATATAAAGAAAAAAAAAACACGACGAAATATGATTGAGTAAAAAATATAATAAATTAGTTAAAAGTATACTCAAACAGTGTTCACTGAAAGTCAAGAAATAGTAAATGAGGCCAAAAGCATTGTTCATTAAAAGTTTTCTTGAAAACATACAAGCATGTAAAGTATGTAATGAGCATTCTTTAGCTTTACGAAAAGCATTATTCATTGAAAGTGTTCTTGAAAATATACAAGAATGTAAAGTATGTAATGAACATTCTTTATTATATATATTTTTAATTAAATTTAAGTTTTAAGAAATCAGTTAAATTATTTGTATAGCTGTAGACAATAGAAAATACAGGAATTCCTCAGAACTCAATATTATGTCCTAGGAAGCCTAAATTACAAGTTCAATGAAGAGATATTAACATAGAACGTTCTACAATATCTCAAAATCTTGTTAAACACTTTCTTGTAAAGAATACTGTTTAAACACAACGAAACAAAATAGAGCACGAGTTAGTTATAGATTCTTCAGTGAAACAGAAGTATGTTACTTAACTTGACAACAACAAAATATTGGTTAACAAAGATAATTCACTCTTTAAATTGATATAACATTTCGATATGAAAGTTTAAATCAAGAACATTAATACTCATAAGGAATTAACCAAAATTCACAATAAAAGACGGATAAATAGTTAATTAAAGACATCTGATTACTTCACAAACGAAGAAATTGTTATCAGGAAAAATGTCTATATACATACATACAATAGTATTTATTCCTTTTTAGAAAATAGTGTACTAGAAAACGCATTACACGATCACTTCGAAAAAGTTTACATGCATTTTCAAATAATTTGTGAACCTTTTCTAAACTTCGAATCGTGTAAAATAACACAATAAGTCGAAACAACTAAAAACGATGTATAAGCTAACTCTTATTTAGAAAAAGTATTGAAAAAATTTGTAAATAAAACTAGAAAAATCTACTGGCACATTTTCTTCAACTAAAGTGACTTTTCGTGCATCCGTTATTTCTCTTCATTTCGGTGTATCTCAAGGTTCTAATTTGAAACCATTTTTCTTCGTTTTAAAAATCAGCGATTTTAGCTATCGAATTATATCTTATATCTAAATTATTGTCCCTTGTTGATTTAAAAGTTTATCGCGCTATACCTACATTGAATGATAATGAACAGCTCCAAACTGATTTGGTATCTCCTGTTGCTGTAAAATTAATAATAATAATAATCAGAATGTAGAGACTTCTCTAAATTCTGATAAGCGTAAAATAATTAGTTTCAATTAATGTGTGTATATATATATATATATATATACATATATATATATATATATGAAAGATTTAGGTGTTTATTCTTCTGTCATTCAATTTTTGTTGTGCATATTCAAAATGTCATTAAAAACAAAAGGAAAAAAATCTAGATTTCATTATATATAATTGTAGATCACTTTCAAATATTCAAGCTTTGAAAACTATTATTCATTAGTAAAATCAGATGAGTATGCTTGCATAATTTGGTATTTTAATTTCAGAAGCAAAAACTGAAGATTATTTGTAACTTTAATTATATTACACCATTGTCTCTTTTCGATATATCTTCACTATTTTCCAGACAAATATTTTGGTTAGTTTCTTGTATAATCTTATTTAATTTCCTCATGTATTAATTTATTTGTCAAATCACTTTTATAGATATTGTGCAATAACTTTAACAAAGCATCTGAAATTACGGATATTCTATATATCTATTTGCTTCTTTAAAACAGGCAATTGTTATATACACATATTTTTGTCTTAGGTTTTCAATTCGAACATTGTGTAACTCGTGCTATTTTATTTACTATTTATACTTTTGGCCTGTTATTGAAATATTATATGTTCTGGTGGGGAAATACGTTATTAGAAATGCAAATATTGTGGTGCATGTCATGAGCGTATGATCAAATGATTTAAGTATATCACTTATTTTTTTTATAATCTACCATTTACTTTATTAAACAACGAATCATTTGTCTCATTCTAGAATAAATACACAAACTGTGTACTACATAGTAGGAAAATGTTACAAAATTTTATACCATCTACTCGTGAACAAAAATAATTTCCAACATGAAACCAATACTTAAAAAAGTTATTTTTAGAGATAACTCACCTGCTACTATGTCAAGATTTGCATTAAAGAAAATGTTAAGTATAGGAATTTATATTTAGTATTAAAATATGGTAAACAATATTAATTTCTGAAGAAATTATACTAGATACCTTTGTGACACCTAGACCTTTCCTTTCCACATTGGCACATTTAAGGACACTTCGTTGAACTCTTGTATGTAGTCGTTTAACATCATTACTATTTACTACCTGGCTGCAAGGATAATCAGTTGGCTGTTGAAAAAATGATATGTCTGGACATAACCGTCTAACATCTTTATCTATTTGTAATAACACTTCATTGTCTTTAAAATAAGCTTGCCATTGACTATCAGGATTAATGCTTAGGGGATGATCTAAGAAGGTACAATCTCCATTGGTTTCTTCAGAACCAGGCATTACAACGAGGTCATCTATCATATACATTTTAAAAATTTTTTTAAAAGATTGAAAAAAAGCAATAATTGTTACCTATAAAACTTTGATAAAGTTTTCTTTTTTTAGTTAATACATTTTTCCAAGATTCTCTTTCAGGTGGTAAATAGCCCAACAACAACTTCCAGCATAATGCACGAAGGCCGTGATCATCGGGAATCCCTATAATTAATTATTAATTTATTTCTCCTTTAAGTTTGTGTATAAAAATTACTCATTACCACTAAATGATAATTTTTTCAATTTTGTTATTTGTACAACGTCTTGTTGTAAAATGTCATGGAATTCTTTCAATCTGAAATTATATTTGTAATTATTTACTTCAAATTTATTCATTGATCATACCTTGCCTTGTATGCCATAATTTGACAACTGTCAGCTGTATATCATGACATAATTATTACTTATTTTAAAAAAGTATTTTAGTATAAATTGTCAAAAATTATTAAAGAAAAATATAATATAAATTTTGTATTATATTTAAAAATCTTTATTAAGAAAACTTAAACCTTGTTACGATATTATACAATACATATTTTTTTCTAATATTGGTGTACATATATATTTGTAGAATAGTTAATATAATTTTTAAATAACGAAATAAGTGATTTCATAGATGTCAAAAAGTCGCCAATAACAAAAAATATGAGGAACATCTGGAATTTCTAAAAATGCTATAATATTTAATTTCAGATTCAATAATTAAGAAAACTATGAACATAGAAATATAAACTTATAGCTGTCATGTGATTAAATTTAGGTTATCAGATCAGTTTACTCAAAGTAAGTATATATAAGCAAAAATGCAGGTTATTTTTACTAAAAATAAAAAATATATTTTTTAGATGATACAATCAGTTAATCAAAAATGTTGTCACTCCAAGTCTTTGCCACCGGAATGTTGTGCTTTTTGTAATGGAAATGGTCCAGAAACATTATCTGATATTTGCTTTAACTACATATTAAATAATTTACATACAATTTGTGAATATGAACCACATTCAGAGAATTTAAGACTTCGAGAAAATATAACTTTACCAGTAGAGATTTGTGAAAGATTTTTATATTTACGCTCTACAAGAGGACCACGCATAAATGTTCACTTTATAAATATTTTTCGGAATCAACTGGCAACAAAACTCAAAAGAGTGAAATTATATAATACTGATATAGATGATGAAAGTCTAAAAGTTTTACTTCAACACAGATTAATTTCATTAGATGTATCTCACAGTCCATTGTTAACAGAAAATTGTTTAAAATACATAACTGCATTTGGCAGTAACTTAACATCTCTGTCAATAGGTGATAATATGAACTTATTTCCTCTTAATATTTTTGGCCAACCGTTTATTACAAATAGAGATTACATTACAATAGCACCTAGACTAAAACGCTTAAGTATAAGAACTGCAAATGTTTTGAGACCAGAATTTTATATGTTATTACTCAAACCCTTAATAAATTTAACACATCTAGATTTATCAAATTGTAGTGACTTAGGGGATTTTCACTATGTGCTTAATTTAGTTAATTTAACATCCCTAATATTATACAATGTTAATAAGCTAGAAAATTTAATAGCTGCAATATGCAAATTAAAAAATTTGAGACACTTAGATATATCTCAATCTAAAGATGAAAATGGCACTTATGAAAATTGTAGCAAAATATTAGCTATGATTGTAGAGAGTTTACCAAAATTGGCTTCTTTGGATATATCGGGAACAAATTTAGCGGGTTCTGGAGTTGCAGACCCTATTGATAATAGGCTTCAACCATATGCCTCTGATATACCTGGATTGAGTTCAAGAGTAAACAATAAATTTCAATTTTTGGGACTGTATGAAACACAAAGAGGTGCTTGCTTCAGACATGATATACCTGCAAAATTAGTAAGTTGTCTTTGTTATTGTAAATTTTTGTTTTAATTAAATAGTGTTGTTTCAGATAGCTGGCAATGCTAATGAAGAACAGATTTTGGTAGCAGCATTGGCATATTTAGATAGATCTGATATGTTACAAAAAGTATTAAATGAATTATTTCATTTATTTCGATTCGAAAGCTGTAATCAGGTGGGCCAGGCATTAAACATTGTTTTAGAAGCAATGAATAGGAACTTGAATGAAAGACATATTCAAATCTCTGGCAGGTAATAATTTTTCATATCTATTTTTTTTATTAAATTAGTTGCAGTAAATATAAAAGTATATGTATTTATATGTCTACAGTTTTCGCATTAATTTAGATACAAAGATGCAATAAGACGAAAAAAATTACGTTTACTGAATCATTAATCATTAAAGACATGTTAATATCTAAGATTTCTACATATATCATTTGCTTTATAAAAATATTTGTTTTTCATTTTGAAAATTATCCCGTTTGATAGATAACTTTCTATTAAAGTGTTATTTCCTATCTGTAAATCTTGAGAAGTAATACATTATACAAGATACCCTTATCCATTGTTTAAAAATATTATCGCTACCTTTTATTTTAAAAAATAAGTTTTCTTGTAACAATTTGAATCCATCTAGTTTTTAATTTAAATTAATTATTCTATTTTACTGAATATTTTTCAAAACTAAACTCAAGTTGTGATAATATACTGTATTGATGTCTTGCAATAAAAAAATGTACTTTTTTCTGATATAAATCACCTAAACAATTCTAAATAAACTTTTTTTAATTGCAGGTTTATTTTATCACGTACAGTAAAATATAAAAGGTGTTTCAATAAATTTCCACGCTCAGTTAGCTGTAATTTGAAAACATGTCTTAGATTTTATCTGTTACTTACATATTTAACTATCAAAGTAATAAATATTATTATTTGATCACTGTTTACTCTGTAAATATTAGTAGAAAATGGAAGATATTTGTTAATAATTTATTTATAACTTACAATGATTTTTATAGAAATCAAAAGGAATATACAAGTTTATTCAAAATTGATTTTATCCTTCTGCGTCTTATTGTTATGCACCATGTGATGGGCGATCTCTTTTCATGGAAATGTTCCAACTCGAATGCGTCAATCTTAATCTTATGAGAGTAGATGGTATAACATAGCTGTTTACTTTGATTATTTTGTTAGATTATAATTTACAGTATTTTTTATCTGTAATGACTAAATATGACAAGCCTTTATTTGTAACTATAAGAACTTATTGAATTAAATCACATTCTTTCCAACAAGTTATAGAGCAGTGAAAAGTAAATATATGTTTTTGCTCCAGTTCCCTCACAAGGTGGGGGTCTTAATATTGCTTACCATGTGACATATTAAGATTTTTGCGATATTCTTTTCTCTCTAAGATATACAGCTATGAAATTAGTTTTACTTGGCATATGGTATGTTACAAGTATATTTTTACAGTGGACAAAACAATTAAGGTGTTATGGCAATATTCTATGCATGAATATCTGATTGCAACATGTTTTGCAAGTTATATTTTGCACATAACGTTTAATCACGTTAACACAGTCGGCGTGTTCATTCAAAGCCTACCAATTAACTTAAATTGGAAATTAATTAAAATTTCACTGGATACCAAATATAGAATGATTTATTATTCAATCGCACAATAAAATTACAATCATAAAATTAGTGTGAATTAAAAGAAATGTTTGATATAATACAATAGGTTTTTGAAAATTACAAATAATTGTGTATTATTCAGAAAAAATCCTTAGTTTTGTCTGTAGACTTCTACAACTTTTTCTTGAGTCCCAAGCTAAATCTGCTGTCGCAGCACTGCCGTATCTGAACCGAATTCCTCATGAGATATAAATATTCAAAATCGCTAAAGCTCATACAAATTTTCTGTAAGATCTTTATAGCTTCTATTTAACAGATAAACAGCAACATCATTAAAATTCTGTAACAAAACTCGAAAACCACTTTTATATTACATACTAAAGTATGAAGTTCCTTCTTTTATAAACAACAGTCTGGCCTCAATTGTTTACGTGATTATGTATTAATTAATTAATATACTAGTGTTGGTGATCAAGTAGTAGACATTGCAAAACTTATATTAAAAAGATATGAAAGCTTATTGTCTAGTTATGAAGAGTGGTTTGTCAACGTTTTTATACGTATTGTGTATAAGTGGGGCGCAAGTCATAGCACAGCACACGCGATTGCAGGCATTTTGATGAAAATTGGATTATATCGAATGCTTTCTTTAATGTTTCCAAGGAACCTGATTTATTACTTGAGCTGTAGTTTTTAAATTCGATTATTAGTATTGTATTTCAATCAAATGCATCCTTAATTACTTAAAACTAGTTCAAATAATTTGAATTCTAAAAAAATGATAAATAATTCGATTCATTCATGTTTATTTTACAACTCGCCAACCCTAATACAGATATGATCAGTATTTTTGTTATACAACCTGAACGTTAAATTAGAGCATTGGGTATAGCTAGACCAGACTTTTGTACACTCACTACTGCCACCATAAAGTTTGAGAATCGATAGAACTTTTAATTTTTCCTATTTAAATAATATTTTACATAATTTCCAAAATTTCTATTATGAGAGACTATTATGAGACAACCCCTTTGGAACTAGAAGAGCTTAATGTTTTATTACATTCAACAATTCTATATAAATTCAAAGAGAATGAATGGGTGCGGGTGTTGCCATAAAACGGGGGTCTTTTCAACTCCATGGTTAACAAAAATCTTTTAGATGTCTTATATAAGGTAAAATATTAATCGGTAGCAGGAACGTGAAAAAATTGTAAAATATAAAATTGAGTTCAAATAAAAACAATTTAATTTTATTTATATGATTCCAAAAATATTTTCTTTCATGAATACGTTTACATTTTTAATATGAAAATTAAGATTCATATTTCTTGATGTAAAGTGGAAGCATATTTAAAACACAATTTATATAATTTACTAACTCTTCAAATTTTATTTTAGTGCCACATTGTTTTACATAGTAAAAGGAGCTGGAAAGGAACTGCATGATGTAGTAAGAGTGAAACGAAGAATTATAACAACCCTTCTTAATGGAATGTGCGCTCATAGAAATGATGATACGATGATGCGAAATGGTTGTCTAACCCTATGTCAATTCAAAGTCCCGCTCGATGTTGTAGGATACATATTTTTTCTTTCATTAGATTGCTATTACCATGTAAAGTTGTAGGTATTTGATTATGAAAGGCTTGTTGACATATTGCTTCATTCAGTATACGGAATGCAACAAGAAAGCTTTGTACAACGAATAGGGATTTACTTATTAAATACCTTAGCTTGCCAAGTTGATGGCCAGCAAAAAATAAAGCTTGGTGACCTTGGTGCAATTGATGTGAGTATAAATCTTAATTATATATTTACAATTCATTGTTAATTATGATTTTGATTAGTTTACGTGCCAGTTATTTTATGAGTAATATATTTTAATAATGACTTGAAAAAATCGAAATATTTATGCTTGTTTCGAAGTGACACAGTGCTGAACATATTAAAAAACAGGAGTAGAATGATGAATACATAAAGTTTCAATAAAATAAAAATTACAGTTCGAGTAAAATGCTCCCATTCAAATAAGTAAATAATTAAAAAATATTATAAAACTGATGTACACTTTTTAAGACTGTTCTTCAACGTCGGAAAATATGTGTGTGGAGCTATGGACTGCCTTAAGTTCAAGATGGAATTCTATGAGAATTTATTGAATGGTTGCCAAATCATCTCCCGATTCATAACGATATAATTAAAACATAACTTTTACGAATATTGTTTTATTACAGTTAAAGTGAATATAAAAAAAATTTGGATACTAAAAATTGTAATGTGAATAGTTAAAGTAGTAAGATTATAATAGTATCGTGTATACAAAAAAAAGAGTCAATGAAAACAACAAATTACTAGCTTTAATGTATAATTTACTATAATTTTCTTTTTTTTTCAAATATTAATAAAGCACGTGGATTTCTTTATTATTGAATCTTAAACATTAGTAACATAATTTACAATTTCTAGGTATAAATTATTTATTCTGTTAACAAATATTTAGACTACAAAAAATATGGTTTTAATTAAATAATAGGTACACATAATATTAATATTTATGAACTAACTATAAAAAATAATTTACATCATCGTGCAAAGTTATCAGCAACCCACATATCCTTTTTAATATGTTGCACGTGATTAATCTAGTTTTGCCAATTATTAGTTGCTACATTGCTGCAACCTATTGCCAATTAATTATTCAGTGTTTTTTTTTTTAATGAATCATTTATTCTGACATAGTACTTAATTGATGCTCATGCCATGTCAAATGAATTCAATTTTCAATGACAGAGGGGCAAAAGAAGAATTATGTGTACTTTCTCTTTTGAAAGTTCATCAATTTTGTTTATGTGTTATCAAGACCTAAATTGCGACACCCAACCTAGTAGATTTTTTTTGTTCTGAAAGAGTAGATACGATCACAAAGATTAGAGGGATAATGATTTGAAACAAGTTTCTTGGAGCAGTGAGTTTATTTTATTTACTTCCATCTTTCTTAGTACGTAAAAACCTAAAACCTTTCTGAAACCTTGCCTACATGAGGCTGTAAAGTATACAAATGTCAATATTGATGTAATGAAGTGTAGATAAGTGCCTTGTCAGAAGAAATTGGTAATATTGTTAAAATAGGAAGCACTTTCTTAGCAGAAAAATATCGATTAATATTGAAGTAGCATGCTATACTTTTTAGACATCGTTTAGTAGATGACAATTTTGTTTTATAACAAGATAACGATTCCATAATTATTATAAACATGATGTGGCCTTTGTAAAGTTCAGATTTAAATATTATACAGCACGTACAGGAATATTATAATATATTCTATGAAATTTTATAAATAAGTTATACAAAAGTGTGAAACATTGAATAAAAGTCACTATTAAATGTAAAAGAGATCATACAAAATATTTGAAAAGTAATACTATTTTGCTAAAAAGTTATTGTATTAGTTATTATAAGTGAAATAAGGAAGAGTTAATCGTACTTTTTATTGTCTTATATTCGTTTTTTGTCAAATACTTTACTTACATTTGTTGTGTGTTTTTCCTTTTAGAAAATGCTTTGGCTTATTGCTGATAGACTGAAACGAGAAATTTGCGACGACGTTCTTGAGGTAGCATGGTCCACAATGTGGAATGTTACAGACGAAACGCCACAGAACTGCCAAAAATTTTTGGAGCACAAAGGAATGGAATATTTTCTAGAATGCCTTAACGTATGTCCATATGCTACATATTTATTTGTAACATAATAAATGAGTAAGTAACTGAAAACATACAGTAGAAGATTGTTTTCCAATAAAAATCATTACAAAATTAAAATATATCTCTAAATGCTTGAAATCTCGCAAACCTTCGCAGGTTTATTGATAATACAATCTTCTTTCGGGTGTAATCATACATTTTGCTATTGAACGACCAGCTGATGTAATAACAGATTCTGAAGAAATTATGGAATAGATCAGATTTAAATAAGGAGAAACGATTTATGAAATGGCTAAGTATCGGGAAACAAAGTTTAGAACCCACTTAAAGCCTACTGTAATTTTATAATCTTGTATAATAATAACATTCTTTATTATTCAATAGAAAATGTCTAACTTTAAGATATACAATATAAATTAGGTGTATATGATGTAAAAGAAAAAGTCAATACAAAGAAAACGTTCTCCAAAAAAGAAAAGAAAAAATGAGATAGTATAACAGTTCAAAAATTAAAATTATATCTTGGGTTATTATTAAAGAAATATATCTTTTAGTCGCTTGTTACTTATCACAGGGACTGTCTATACTGGAACTCATTTAATCACATTAGACGTCTCCAACAGAACCATAAAGATATTGACATGCCTGGAATTGATCTGAGGAACAAAAAAAAACATTTAGTTAGGTATGAAGGGGTAAACTTTAATGTTTTCAAACAATCTTACATACACCAGTACTGTCGATTCTTCATTCTTTCTATATATATTTGTGTGTGTATGTTCGCGTAGTTTCGTGTTTCTTCCCGCATAGGTGTGCTTCTGTCCTGCAAAGGACTGATGCGATATTTCGGTAAAATCTCATTTACCATCTTCAGGCGATGCTCTGTCGTATTATATTCATCTTATTGCGCGTGACTCGTCCCTGCCCTGGTATATGTATGTACATTCTTCTTTCGTTTTGTTATTAGTTAGTGCTGTTTTCCGAACGTATGGTAGACGGCACTAACATCTTTGTCCTGTCAAAGAAAGTTGAATTTGATGGAGCCTGTGGTTGATTGACTTGATCAATAAGGTTGATATATAACCCCTTTCCACAATTAACTATTTGTAAATTCTGTGGAAAGGGGTTATATTGGGTCTGGGAAAAAGTTCGTGGCGTTTTTCCCGATAGATGGCATTGGTTGCCGATAACTAAAGAACAACAAGTCACAGCGACACCACCGAGGGCTCGTTTTTTAGATGACCTTCCGGTTAGTTTGAGCGTAGAAACATTGTAATCTCTTGAAAATGGAGAAGAATAATGAGAAATTTCGCTATATTCTGCAATATTATTATGATAAGGGGAAGAACGCTTATAAAATTTGTGCTGTGTACGGTGAAGGTACTTTATCGAAATCTGTTGCGCGGAAATGGTTCGCTCGCTTTCGTTCTGGAAATTTCAATGTGAAAGATGAGTCACGCTCCGGTCGTCCAATCACTGAAAAATCTGATGAAATTCTTGAAAAAGTCCAACAAGATAAGCATATCAGCAGTGTCGATATTGGCATGGAGCTAGGCATTGACCACAAAACTGTTTTGAACCATTTACACAAAGCTGGTTACAAAAAAAAAGCTGGTATGGGTTCCTCATGAGTTGAGCGTGAAAAACATGATGGACCGAATTAACATCTACGATGCGCTGCTGAAACGGAATGAAATCGAGCCGTTTCTGAAACGTTTAATAACCGGAGATGAAAAATGGATTACGTACGATAATCGGAAGCGTAAAAGATCGTGGTTAAAAATGGTGAGCCGTCACAAGCGTTCGCTAAGCCAACATTGACGCCAAAAAAAGTGATGCTGTGTGTATGGTGGGACTGGAGGGGAATCGTCCACTACGAGCTACTTCCAACTGGTCAGACGATTGATTCTCAACTCTACTGTGCACAACTAGAGAGATTACGCCAGGCGATTGAAAGAAAACGGCCCGAATTGATTAATAGGAAAGGTGTTGTCTTCCATCATGACAACGCCCGACCACACACTTCTTTGATTCAAAAATTGAGAGAGTTTGGTTGGGAAGTTTTGATGCACCCACCTTACAGTCCGGATATAGCACCCTCTGACTATCATCTGTTTCGATCTCTGCAGAACTCTCTCAATGGAGTTGGTTTCAAAAGAAGCCTGTGAAAACTACTTGATTCAGTTTTTCGACCAGAAACCACAGAAGTTTTTCACCGATGGGATCATGGATCTACCAAAAAAATGGCGAAACATTGTCGATAATAATGGAACATATTCGGTTTAAATGAATTCGTCCACGCGCCATGCGGGGACCAGTTGAATTTTACTGAAAAAACGCCACGAACTTTTTCCCAGACCCAATATATCAACCTTATTGATCCTGTCAAAGAAAATCGATATCACGTCCCGTAGCTGCTTTATGTTGGTATAACGATGACGTTTTTTCTTGCTAGGCTATCGATCTTGAGTGTTCGTTTCGTCGTACATTTATTCTGGGGTTTATGTGCCCTATGCAGTTGGCAGGGCACATTGAACATAGAATTTGGTAAACTGCTTGTTCCTCTAAACTGATTTTATTTTTGGAGTTTGTAGCACATTTGCGATTTTGCAATCCGTTGTAAATACAATTTTAATCTTAAATCTTTGTAATTTTTTGGCAATTTTGTCCGTTGTTAGTTTTACACCTTTATTGAATCAGTAAATCAAAAGTAGGTAATAAAATTTACATGGCTTGCA
Source organism: Dermolepida albohirtum (assembly GCA_031893035.1). NCBI lineage: Eukaryota > Metazoa > Arthropoda > Insecta > Coleoptera > Scarabaeidae > Dermolepida > Dermolepida albohirtum. The sequence continues at coordinate 673,944 of JAVIWB010006252.1, read as the reverse complement.
AATGGCATCCGTATATTAGACGTGTATTGTTAAGTTAGTCGAAGTTGAATTATTTCGCGGCATAATTGGATGGAAGAAACTTGTTCTTCCTAATGTTTCAGTGATATCGGTTAATTAGGTTTTTCTTACCGTTAATTAAATTAGTATTTAATATTACATTAACTGAAAAAAAAATAGCATAAAGTATAGTAAAACAAGTTTATTGTAAAACATAACAGTAACATTATTTTTTAATTAAATTAACCAAAAGTTTATAATTTATTTACAAATGGAAGATTGTTACTTTGGATACCCGAACTTACATGCAAAAATATTATGTAATAAGTAGCTGTATAAGGTAAGATATATATCGGAAATTCATTCACCTATATTATAAACGGGTATCGTTCTTTAAGTGAATTTTAACCCTTATTTTCGCTTCATCACATCTTTTTGTTTAATGTCGTGATAGCTATTCATAAGAATTTATTCACCATAACCATCGTTGACAGTATTAGCGTTTTTTGCTAGGTGTCTTTAACGCAAACTTTGCGAGTGCTATCAATACAGTGTAAAGCAAAATTTTGAAAAAGTATGCACTGATATTGGAACATAAAAACAGAATTTGTTGATCAATGCTCAAGTGGACATGGTAAGGTAATCTCTTCTGCAACTTGGCTTTTGACCACTGCCTTCGAGAATATAACTTTAGTTACTCGAGCTTAAGGAAGATATATCCAATAGTTCCCCAGCCCTTGCTGTAATCCTTTATTTTGATATCTCCTTTGGTTCTCGAGATTTTTACAAAAGTATTGAGTTGGCGTATCATATTTGAGAAGTTTTTATTCAAACGAGGACGACCTAACAGTGAAATGTAAACTTAAACTTTTTTACGTTTCAAATGTTTATTATTAAAATCAGAATTTAAAAATATGCTACAATTCCTTTTAAAGGTTAGTGCTATTCTAACAATTTGTTACTCTAACATTAAAATTTTAAATAAGCTTATATTTAAGTAATTTTGGTGGAGCCTGTGGTTGATTAACTTAATCACTTAAGGTTGATATATAACCTCTTTCCACATTTAATATATATGATATATATAACATAATTTTCGTATTCTGTATACGTATTTCGACAACTAAGTTGTAATCATCAACAGATAATTAAACAATGTCGCACTTGGAAAACAACGGCAAAAGCCCGCACGAAACAAATTCCGCACACGATCTGTGCCGTCGAAAGCCAATTTATGACTTGGAACCTACCCATAACTCATCTCCCTTTAACCTCTTATACGATAGATAAGGGAGGGTATTGTAAATACATGTAGGTACCTTAGTTTAAGGTAGTTTAAGACGAATATAATTTTCTTTAAAGTTATGTGAAACGAATATACAGTGTGCGTTTTGCCTTTTGACGGTACGGATCGTGTGCGGAATTTGTTTCGTACGGGTATGTTGCCGTAGTTTTCAAGGTGCGACAGTGTTTAATTATCTACTGATGATGACAACTTAATTGTCGAAATATATATACAGAATACGAAAATTAATGTGGAAAGGGATTATACATATATCAACCTTAAGTGATTAAGCGTATATTTAGTATTGTTAAGAAAATTAGAGTAAATGATTATTTGTAATATGAATAAATTGTTCTGTGTATAATTTACCTTAACTTTACTTTTTTAATTTTAATCGTAATTATATTTCATATTTCAGAAATTTCCTGAAAAGGAAGAGCTTTTAAGAAATATGATGGGTTTGTTAGGAAACGTAGCAGAAGTTCATAATCTGAGAAGATATTTGATGAACCCAGATTACATTTCTGTTTTTTCTGATTTATTGGATTCTATTAGTGATGGAATCGAAGTAAGTTATAATGCCGCCGGCGTTATATCGCATATAGCCTCTGATGGACCGGAAGCCTGGACAATAGAAAACCCTTGCAGAGAACACGTTCTTGCTAGAATGATGGCTGCTATTGACAGATGGGATCTTTATTCATTAAGAAACATAAACTACAGATCATTTGAACCAATTCTTTACTTAGTTAGGATTTATGATACACCTGAATGTCAACGCTGGGCAGTTTGGGCCTTGGCGAATCTTACTAAAGTTTACCGTAAGAATATTATATTAATGTTTAATATGTGTAAATTGAAAGTAATATATTAACCACGTATAGTACTCATGGAAGGAAATAAGTAACCGTAAGTCCGTAAATTGCTTTAAAGATAGTATTGATTTTATATTTGCATCAATAAACAGCATACCTGGACTCTTGTCATGTTTTTCATGGGAAAATAAAACAAATTTAAGTCACTATTGTCTAATTTGCGATAAATGTGATTAATCTCGTTGCAATGCGGTCAATTTATTTTATTAATTACAGTATCTTTTTTGTATTTAAACAAAATATCTCATACAAATTTTAAAATGACCGATATGCACATTATGTACGATCGTGGTAACGGCAACGTTTATGAAACACAGCGTATATGTTTATGTAACAACGTCTATATGCTGAAGGGTTCCTTGTCGTGTACTTCCATCCGATGAATTGTTTTTGAAACTGCATCAACGATTGAGTGAAAATGGTTTATGTAACGTTAGTAAACATAATACCGAATGACCCAGATCTGTAATTATGGCAAAAACGCGCGAATATGATTTCAGAAAAGTAGAAGAAAATTTCAATATTAGCATATCGTATTCAATGATTATGATTCCAGATTAGCTTTCTGTAGATTCGTACTAGGAAAACCTGCAGAAAATACAAACTTTATAGCAAATATTTTCATTGAAAGTCATTTAAATAGCGAATTTTATCTTCACTTTTTAAATAACATTATACCCACACTGTTGGAAGATGTTTTTTTAAATAGAATTGATTATTGGTTTTTACATGATGAGCTCCGTCTCATTTTTGGAAATTTTTTAAATACATTAAACAACTGTATAGAACGAGGAGATCCAGTACTATGAACAACTAGTTCCCCTATATGAACCCATTTGATTTCTGCATTAGGGATATTTAAAATCATAAGTTTATTTAAGACCCATTACTCTCTAAATGAGCTGTAGGAATACTCGAAATTCGAAGATGTGAAGCCTGTGTATAAAAAGCACGCGAACATTAAGAGAAAATTTTTTTTCGTTGTATGTTTCAAATAATAACACATTTAGTGTTAGTTTTGTTCATAACAATGTAAGATGACAGTAAATAATCAACTCTATCTTTGAAACACTTAATTTACGAACTTAAGTTCATTAAAACTTTTTTGCTTCTTTGGACGAGTACTAATGTGGACGAAATGTCCCATCTTTTTAACATCTAGCTTATATATATATACATATATACATACGAGGATAGTTTGACAAGTAGTGAGAATGATACATACGTGGCGCCCTAATTGGTAAAACAAATGCACTGTAATTTAGGTTGGCTATTTATATGTTTACATTCCGATATTTAGATAAATCGGTTGATTAGTTTATTTTTGACAGCTGATTGAAAAAGAAGCAACACGTCGTTTTGTTAAAATGGAAAAAGCATAGTATCGTGCGGTGATTAAATACTTCGTAATTAAGGGTATGAAAGCTACCGAAATAAAAGATGAGTTAAGGGAAACATTAAGTAAATCTGCTCCATCGCCCGCCACAATAAGTAGATGAGTAAATGAATTTAAACGTGGTAGAACAAGCTGTGTTGACGAAGCGCGCTCTGGAGCACCCAAAATCGTGACTTCTAAGGAAATGATTATAAAAATCCATAATATTATTACGCAAGATCGACGACTCAAAGTAAGAGAGATAGCAGACATGGTAAACATTTCAACTGAACCCGTACACCGCATTTTAACGAAAGAATTGGGCCTTCCGCAAGATGGGTGTCGCGATTGCTTACGACTGATCAAAAATTCACTCGTTTGCACATTTCCAATGAGTGTCTGGACCTTTATAAGCGGAATCCGGTGGATTTTTGTAGGCGATTTGTTATTTGCGATGAAATTTGGATATACTACAGTGCACCCGAAACTAAACAACAGTCGAAACAATGGTTAGAACGTGGTTCTGCACCTCCAAAGAAAGCGAAAATCACTTTATTGGCAAACAAGGTGATGGCATCAATTTTTTGGGATTCAAAGGGCATTTTGCTCATTGATTACCTTCAGAAAGGTGCCACAATAAACGGACCATATTATGCAGAACTTCTACAAATATTAAATGTTGAGATTCGTGCTAAACGGCCAGGAATGGCAAAGAAAAAGATTCCGTTTCATCAAGGCAACGCTCCCTCGCATACCAACACAGTTGCGATGTCCAAAATCCACAAGTTGCATTTCCAATTATTACCGCATGCGCCTTATTCGCCGAATCTAACCCCTTCCGACTTCCACTTTTTTCCAAAATTGAAAACAGCACTAGGTGGAAAGAAATTTTCGTCTAACGACGAGCTTATCATCTTCGTAAATGAGTATTTTGCAAGCCTTCCGGAATCGCATTTTAAAAATGCCATAAGGGCATTGGAACACCGTTGGAATAAATGTATTGCTCTTTTATTAGAATATATTGAAAAATAAAAATTATTTTGTATTTAAAAAATTCGTTTTTCTTTTCCATTCTCACTACTTGTCAAACTATCCTCGTATATACATATACATATATATACCGGGTGTCACATGACAGGATTGACATGGCTTGAGGATGTATTACTGAAGCAATTTCAAGTTAAAAATGTCTAATGAGCATATACCTAAAACTTTATTGTAACTGAACTATAAGTTTTAGATAACCCTACTAATGCAGGTATTATGTACCCCTGCAAAAAAATCATTTTGAAAGAAGACGCTTTATTGAATTAGTTATTCAAAATGTCCACCCAGTTGCTATATACATAGTCTACTTCTTCATAGAATTAAAAAGGTAGTTCTGCTAACAGTCTCAGGATCAGCACGAATAATTTCTGCGGCATTAATAATTCCAGGAACTAGTTGTTCTGCATAAGCAAATTTTTCAGCCTTCCTGATAAAAAATAATCTAGGGAATTTAAGTCTGGTGACTTTAGCAGCCAAGCAACTTACGAACCTGCTCCAATCCACCGCTTCGTATAATTTTGATTAAGAAAATCTGTTACTTGTCTACCAAATTACGGAGGTGCGTCATCATACTGTATCCACATTCATCGTCTTACATTAGGAGCAACGTCATCCAGTAATGTTGTAAGGTCATTTCCCAGGAAACGTAAATAAAAAACTGCCGTGAGACGTTCTTCAATTATAAACGGACCAATGAGACGGTCGTCAATGATACTACACCAAACATTCAACTGGTTACTGAACTTCTCTAATATATATGTTTGCATAGTTTTAAGTTCATTATAAGGTTCAACGAATATAATTTTTCTAATTCAGGTATGTGCAACAAAAAGAATGGACTTTATTAAAGCAGAGAAAATTATTTAATAAAGGATCCATGTAACTCTCAAAATCAATTTAGTTTTAAAGTTTAGTGTGATTTAATACGTGCATCCTATTTTTTATAATGGTACCTTGACTGAGGAATGTTATGTTTAATTATTAGTACAAGTTCTTGAAGATGTAGAAAAACATACTATTAGTTGATTACTTGTGCATTTATTTCCAACAAGATGGGGTGCTTGGACGTAATTATTTTGAAACTATAAATTTACAGGCAAAATCTATAATAATAGATAAATAGGAACTAACGCAATTTATTGGCGTGCATGATCCGTTGATTTAAGCCTTTTACATTTTTATTTATGAGGTTTTGTGAAACATAGTGTTTATAAGTAAGTATATCTAAATGTAATGGAGCTGCAGATCAAAATTGGGCGCACTTTAAACTCTCTTAAACACCCTTGAGAAAAATTATAATACTTTCGAATATTTAAGACGATAAACAGATGAACATAATTTTTTTTGCACTTTGACTACTGACTTTTAATTTGCTTAATCGTTGCAATGATAAAACATAAAAAAATATAAAAAAAAGCTATTACAGAGGCTGTTAATGAACTGTTGGCTTCTAAGTCTAGAGAAGTTTCCGATGTTAGTAAAATGTTTACTGACACGTTCTATATTTATTTTTTCAATTAAGTAGTATTGGAGAATTCAATTATTTTGCGTCCCTAGGAGTGAGAGGCGTTAATGAGAGAATAAAGCATCACTTTTAAGCCACAAACCGCAAAAAAAATTATGTTCATCTATTTATCGCATTAAATATCCAAAAGTATTATTAATGAGAGAATAAAGCATCACTTTTAATCCACAAAGGGCAAACAACAAATTATGTTCACCTGTTCATTGTATTAAATGTTCGAAAATATTGTCATTTTTGTCAAGAGTGTTTAAGCAGTTCCATTACATTTCGATATCTTACTTATAAACACTATGTTTCACAAAATCCCATAGAAAAAAATCTAAATGGCTTAAGCCAGCGGATAGCGCAGGCCAATAAATAAATTGGTGCATTAGTTCCTATCTGTCTATTATTATAGATCCTGGCTGTAAATTTATAGTGTCAAAATAATTACGATCAAGCACCCCATCTTGTTGGAAATGAGTATACAAGTAGTCAACAAATGGTATGTTTTCTACAAAATCTTTAAGAAATTGTACTAATAATTCCGCACATTTCTTAGTCAAGATGCCATTATAAAAAACAGGACCAATAATTTGTGGACCTACTAAATTACACTAAACTTTCAAACTAAAGTGATTTTGGAAGTTACCTGGACACTATTAAATAATTTTCTCTGCTCCAATAATGTTTATTCTTTATGTTGCACATACCTGAATTAGAAAAATTATATTCGTTGGACCATATTATTATCTTAAAATTATGCAAACATACATATATTATAGAAGTTTAGTAATTAGTTACAGAAAGTTATTCTTCTTTCAGCATTTCTTGGTAATAAAATATGCACTTTTTTTCTTATATGGATGGAATTAAATTTATTCTCTACACTCAATTCTCGGATAATGTCTCTGACATACTTTATGGAAAATATAAGTTAATACACTTTATTCTGTTGACTCGTTCACTATGAAAGCCTTCTTTTTCCTACATTTCTTAAACATTGTTTCGAAATTTCTGTATAAACGCAAAAGGTATTGATAATTTGATACAGGACGTTCCAAAAATTTATTTTGATAATATTTATGCTTTCTACAAATTATATACAAATATACAAATTATATGTACATACATATATAATTTGTATATATGTATATATACTTATATTACATTTTTCTAAATGAGTAAATGGCATTTTAAAATACAATAATCAATAATCTACTGAATGATTAACACCAATAAATTATTTTTTGCTTATAAACAACTATCAATTACCTTCTTAATCATAAAAACTATTTCTTTGACAGCTACTAAAAACAACCCGTATGTGATAATTTATTCCATAACACTCAGTCATTGCCTGTTTGCACATTATTTTGACTATTAGAAAGTACAAGTACATTTTATTTATTTATTTTTGTTTAGCCTTATTTGCTTTCAAAATATGTATATCATACGTAAATTTTCAAGTGTTTTTATGAATATCTCGGAAATAAAACATTCAATTGTTTCGCTGTCGCTATCGAAATAAAAAATACCACTGATTGCTTGTATATAGAAATTAGCAATGGTGAAGATTTAACTATGGACATGTTCTATATACAGTATACATACGAGGGAGCGTTTTTATATTCGCGGAATGAGCGGGTTGTAGAGGGGTGGGTAGGCGCATTGGGGGCGTGGCCTGTGCAGCGACTCATGATTAGTATAAATACGAAGTTTCATTGTTATTAGACAGTTAGTCTTTGAGCTATCGTCAACCAAGTAACATAATCAGGAGTGAAAAGTGAAATATGGAAAAAATCGAATATCGTGCCGTTAAAAAGTTCCTTACCAGGCAAGGAAAATCAGTCGCGACCATAATGAATGAGATGTCATTGGTTTACGGCGACTCTTGTCCAGGAAAAACCATGGTGTACAAGTGGCATAGTTTATTTAAACAAGGAAGGAAATCCCTTGAAGACGACCCGAGGCGGGGCAGGAGCATTGAGGTGACCACGCCAGCACTTATCCAAAAAGTTGAACAAATTGTACTCGAAGATGCTCGACTAAAGAAGAAACAACTCGCAGAAATGGTTGGAGTATCCGATACAACAATTTTTAAAATCCTACACGATCATCTCGGCAGGTCTAAGGTCAGCGCAAGATGGGTGCCGAGAATGCTCACGTCGCCGCAAAAACAACAGCGCGTAGAGTGTTCGCGTGCATTTTTGGACCTCTGTAATGAAGACAAGGATGGTGTATTGAGTGGAATTGTTACTGGAGACGAAACTTGGGTTCATCATTATGAACCTGAGTCCAAACAAGACTCCATGCAGTGGCATAAAAAGGGCACAGCACCTCCCAAGAAATTTAAAGTGTCACAATCAGCTGGGAAACTCATGGCAACGGTATTTTGGGACTCGGAAGGAATATTGTTGATTGATTATAAAGATAAAGGTGTTTCTATAACCGGAGAATATTACGCTTCAATATTAGAGAGACTAAAAGAAGCCATTAAAGAGAAAAGACGGGGAAAATTGACAAAAGGTGTTCTGCTTTTGCACGACAACGCGCCCGTCCACAAGAGCCGCGTTGCGTTAGCTGCCCTGCATAAGGTGGGCTTCGAAATTGTGAATCACCCACCCTACAGCCCAGACCTAGCCCCGAGTGATTATTACCTGTTTCCGAAAATGAAAAAAGAGCTGCGGGGTAAAATATTTACTGCCGATGATGAAGTCAATGAGGCAGTTTCGGCGTATTTTGCAGATAAAGAGAAATCATTTTTTTATGAGGGTATAAATAAATTAATTGAAAGATCTGAAAAATGTATCCGTCTTGCAGGTGAATATATTGAAAAAGAAAAATAATTTGGTTTTTTTATTTCCACCCTTTGTCCCCCATTCCGCGAATATAAAAACGCTCCCTCGTAGTACTGAAAATTTCCAAGTTAAAGTTGATTAAGTTTTAGAGTTAATTATTATTTATTATTAATTAAACACAAAAATATAATTGATTTTATTAGCATTTAATAAAGTATTTACGAAAAAATTCTTATATTAAATGTAATAAAATAAATTAATATTTTGTTTCCTCCCGTGTTCTCAATTGCAGCATGAAACAGTTTTGGAATGCTGTCAACCAGGATCTCTAAAATATTGTTTCTTTACCTCATTCAAAAACAAGTTTTTTACTAGTTTGTGGAATTTTTTAGTCAAGAATCACTCAAAGATGTTCTCTTAATACCAAGTCGGATATCTGGGGCGGCCAATCCAACAGATGAATTCTTCATAATATCGCATAGCAATCTTACTTATGTACTGACATTATGATCGTTATCTGCATAAATATAAATCCTTTCAGATACATTTCTATCTATAAGGTGTCGTTTTTCTTAGAGTTAGATTATTTAGAGAAGAAACTATGACTCATCAAAATCTGTGCGAGGAGATTCTACCATAGGCGTAACACGGTGGCTCAAATAGGAATATATATATATATATATATATATATATATATATATATTTATTAGTAATTATTGTTTAATTTCAGCTTTAAATTCTTAATAATTTTAAATGAATAGAAACACTCGAAATATTGTAATGAACAGATAAAATAATTGAAAATTTAGAGCGACATTAATTATAATTACACAGGGACATATGTTACTGTAGGATGAGGCAATAAGTAATTTTTAAAGTAAAATTTTCGCTAGAATGTCAATTATCAAATTAATTAAATGTAGAACTTCTTTATGAACATATGCAAGGAAAGTTAATAGGAAAAAGTGTATAAATGATTGTTTAAGAAAATATATTGCTATTTTATATTGCTAATATAGAAAAATATATAATAAGATAAATAAATAAAAAATATTAATGATACATTGAAAGTATATATTTACATGTAGTATTTACATAAGTTTTAAAATTATCGATTTCTTCTGTTCAGTTTTTTTCTTAATCTGATTCTAACAACTCAACTCCACTCATTTCCCCGTCAATAGTTCCATGGGCACTCGTTTCAGTTTCGGAGGCGGAACTCTCTGTATTTACTGTGAAGCACAGATATATAGCTGAATCGAGCAGGTGCATGCTTTCCATATAGCATACTGCTACTTTATCTACATGGTTACATACAGACATCCACTCTTCAGGACCTATACTATTGAACTTGTCAATTGCTAACTGTTTGACATCTTGCAGTTTATAAGTAACATTTCGAGCTGCCACCCAGTTCTTCACATTAGCCCAGATCTTTTCAATAGGATTAAGATCTGGATAGTATGGTGGCAAACGGAGAATGCAATGCTCATGTTCGTGCAGCAATGTATCAAGTACATACCGTTTATGTAGAGGTTTATTTCTTTTGATTGGTTCATATAGTGCAGTTTTTGGAGATGAAGGGTCATGAGGAATATTTCTTTCAGCAAGCCATTTTACCATGTCAGACTTCAATGAGCCCTGTGTGGGTGCCTTCTCTATCGCCACATTATGGTAACTGGCATTATCAAGAATTAACACTGACCGCTCTGGTAAATTTGGTAGCGAATTCATGTCATCATGATAGTCGCCGGATTTTGCACCTGTACAATGAAGAATATTAAGAATTGGAAAACAAACGTGATAATTAATAACTGACCTGATGTGAACATTAATAAAGCGCTTGGTATAAAACCGATTACACCACCTGCATGCGCCACTATTAAACGCCTACCTTTTCCAATGGGTGGTTTTGGGTCTTTAATATTGGATCCGGTATCTACCCACTCATGCGACATAACATGTCCACTGTGAATATATGTTTCGTCCATATATACAAGAGGTCGTCCCTCTTTTTTGTATTTCGTTAATTCTGTTAGATAAACATATCTCTTGTACTGAATATCATGCTTTTCCATAAAAAATTTCCTATCATCTATACTTTTCCCCCAACTGTAAGTAATAATACCCTGTGTAAATGTATTTCAAATAGCATTTTAATAACTTACCGAAATCCCATGCCTATAACCATTTTCCCAAGAGTACTGACATGACCAGTGAAAGAGATACCTGAATCCCATACTTTCTGTAAGATCTGCTTTAGCGTTGGTCTCCGTTTCTCAATAATATAAAAATTGTGAATTGTAGAGCGAATATCTTCTTTTTCACCTTCACGTACATCCTGCTTCCTACTAGCTCGAGGTCTTTGTTTATGTGGAGTGGAAAATGAACGTTTTTCTCCTACAGCTATGCTTTCTTTTTCTTTCACTATGCGATAGTATGTACTCCTAGAAATCTTCGTAGCTTGCAGTACTCGTACTTCAACTTGCTCTAATGGTATTCGAATACCAAGTTCTGCCTCCTCTTTCATGAATTGTTGCACCAATGCAATCAACTCACGTGCTTGTCTGTGAATGACCTACCCTTTCTTCCCAAATGTTCGTGATGGGCCAGGTAGCGGATCCATATTAATCGATTATGCTATCAATTAAATATCGCATTAAACTACAGCGAATACAACGTACGATTGCAATCAACGAATTTTCAAATGTATATAAAGTATTATTGACAACAAATGATGATTATCATATAATTTAAGACATTATTTGCCAAGAATTTTATCGAAGAATTGTATCCAAACAATACTTAACCTAACTTTAATATTTCTGTATATATTTTTTACTTCAATCGTAATAATTTTTCACTTACCAGTTAAATAAGGATAGAACTGATGAAATGGTTTTGAAAAAATAATCTTTTATATAAATTATGAAGCTAACAAGTAAAAACAGCACACACACTATAAACACACGAACAACAATGGACACCACTGCAAACAGGATCGCCCTTTCAGCGCATAATTGACTCGTCCTAAACCAAATTTCGTCCGAGCGCATTGACCTTGCATTTTCTTCTCTAAATAATCGAACTTTAGTACATGCTGCCTCAGTTATCCTCGCTTGACTGATAACTGATTTTCAACATCCGATCTGGCGAACTCGTGTCATAATATGATACCCCCACATTTCCTCCAGCATGTTTGATCGTTCATTACAGAAAATGTACTTCTAATCTTTCAGATTTACAGCGCCATAGGGCGCCATTATAGGATTCAAAATCTTAAATGTCGTTTCGTTCTTCCAGACGATCTTGAGCCAGAAATTACTAAGCTTATTCACATGCTTCCTTGTACAATCTAGCCAAACTTTATTTTAATTAGTGATAAAATAATTCTTTCAACACTTTTCAGTGATTAAATTTGCTTCTTTAAGCCTTAGCCTAACTGTTCTTAACAATATTGGTAAATAAATAATATCTTTTGTAGATATTATAGTGGTTTTGCCAAGCTTCTCTGATGATATGAACATTTCCCCAACAGATACTTTTCGAAATTGCGCTTTTCCGTGCAAGTCGATGAGTGTTTGATGATTATCATATTTATATTAAATCTTTTTTGCACTTCGTTTTGAAATTTTACATCTTCCTGCCAATTCTCTACGATTTAAACCGTTTTAGTGGTTCTCGATTGTTGTCTCTCACTTGAATGTCTCTTTGTCTATAATTTAGTATTTAAAACTTGCAAATTGAGTAAGATACTTAATTACATTAGTATAATATACCTTAAATTATGAAATTTTGTTAATAAACGTTACCAAACAACGTTAACTTACTGTCCATTACAAAAAGCCACTGATTTTCTATAAGGAATGGTATTGTACAAGATTGTATAGCATATGATATTCCAGTTTATATATAAAAGACAATACTCCCAAAACTATAGAAACTGTAAAATATTTTACTATATATTAATAGATTTTCTTTGAATAAATTTTAGCCGAGAAATACTGCTCTGTTGTGGAAAGTGAAGGTGGATTGCAACTACTCCAAGAAGTTATCGATCATCCAATGCCACCCAATTGCGTAAAAGAGTTAGCCGTAATAGTTTTAGAAAACTGTAAGCAATACCATGAAAGAGACTTTGTAGATGCAGATACACAATTAGATGGATAAGCTAAGTTTGCAAAATAATTGGATGTTTGAAATTTTATTGTACTGTCAAAACTGGCAGTCTGATTTTAGAGATTGTTAATATATGTCCAAAGTGTTTAAGAAATTTACTGATATATTTTTATCAAGCTCTAAATTATTATTCGTACTTTATTAAATAGTTATTAAATGTTTAACTTTATATGTTCTGTACTTTACATAAATGTTATATATTTATTACCCAATATATATTTTATTTTGATTAAATAAAATAATTTTTGAAATTAATTGTGTGGGAAAGTTGATAAAATCTAATTGATTAATTTTATAAAAAAAATAAAATTAGATATATGTTAAAAATTCCTCTTTTATCAGTATAAATCTGTATTTTATTCATAACAATTGTAACATATATCTAATATTATGTAATGTTTGTGACAATTTATATCATATATATTTTCAGTTCTCTAATTTATTACTTTATGTGATCTGCACATGCAAATTGTAAATTTTAAATCAAACAAGCTATACGCAAATATATTTTTATTGTTTTGTTTAACAGTTGTTTTATAAACCTTACATTTTAATTACTGTATGGTATGTTACTATATATATTATGAGAAAAATAGAGAAATATCGAGTATATAAAAACAACGCCTTTGTGTTAAGGAAAAGATTAAATTAACAAAAGGAGAAAACATAAATATAAGGAGAAGAAAATAGTAGGAAAGGATATCAAATATTGTTTTAAATGTTTAAATCAATAAAACCAAACAAAAAATAAAATACAGTAGTTGTTAAGGACTCTCAATAGCCTAAGGCGTTATTAATGAAAAAGAAGTACATATTAATATTTAGTTATTTAATTAATTGGGTATTAAATGAAAAGTGGAAAAGGCATTATAACAAAATGGAAGGAATATTTCATAAACTTGCTAAACACTAACGGATAATACAAAGCATGAGAAAGAGATCTCAAAGGGAAAATGTCACAACGAATTAGTTGGGAAAATGATACAGGAAAGGAAACACTGAGGAAAGTTAAAAAAAATGGCAAAGCTCCAAACCATGACAAAGTGAATGCAAAAAATGATAACATGAGAAAAGATAGTATAAGTAAAAATACCAAAATAATATAATATAATGGTGTGGAATAGTGTATTAAAAAGTATTAAATAACAATAAATAAGAAGACTAAAGCAATGGGTAGAAAAACACAAACAAGTATTAAACTTCATGAAATCGATTTAGAACAAGTAAACTAGTTCAAATACTTTGAAGAAATAAACAGAAAATGAAATTACCAAAGAAAGTAGAGTGCTTTTGACATATGTATGTAATGTATAAAGGCCTTATTAGTAACAAATAAATCTTAAAGAACAAAAAACGAATATATACAGAGTAGTTTTAAACTTATTCTGATATGCCTAGTCCTCCCATAAATACCGTCACACATACATTCTGTCGCAGAGAAAAACAAATTTTTTTAAATAGTGAATCTTAGTGGCACCATCTATTTAAAAAAATACGTGTCGGTAAGATAGATCTTTCGCCAATGTTATGTCAAAATATCATGAGATTTGCATCATTAGAAGCAGAGAAATTGCTCATAAAGTAACAGTGTGTATTTGGCATTGGTCGAAAAATGAATTTTGACCAAAGAGCAAATATCAAGTTCCGTTTTAAACTCGGTAAATCGTCTACTAAAACGTTTAATTTGATGAAATAAGTGTATCGTGATGCGTGTTTATCACGTACGAGTGTGTATGAGTGGTATAAGCGATTTAAAGGCGGTCGCACGGACATAAATGACAACGAACATTCTGGTGCAAATAAATCTGTGGTTACTGAAAGTAACATCGACTTTGTGCGTGAATTTATCAGAAATGAGCTGAAATCCTCATTGCGATACATGGGAATGGAATTAAATATTTCCAAAGATTCAATTCATCGCATTTTGACATTTGAACTGAGAAAGATTTGTACAAGGTTCGTACCACACAAGCTAACTGAATTCAACATTATACAGACTTGAGATTAAAGACGCAAAAGAAGGACGAAAACTTCAGGTATTCTATTGCAACTGGCGATGAGGCGTGATGAATATGATCCAGAGACCAAGCGTCAAAGCTCTGAATGGAAGGATCCAAGCGAAGAAAGACCGAAAAAAAGCCGTTTGGAGAAGTCAAAAGTGAAGACAATGTTGATTTGTTTTTACGATTCGAATAGCATAGTGCACAAAGAGTTTATACTAACTAGTCAAACAGTCAATGCTGTATATTATCTTAATGTTATGAAGCGTCTTTTAGCGCGTATTCGTCGTGTACGCCCTCAATATTGTGAAAATGGTAGCGGGCGCTTGTTACATGATAATGCACCGTCCCATCGCTCGATGCTTATCACTGATTTTTTAACTACAAATGTCATTTTCACCATCAACCATTCGCCGTATTCACCGGGTTTGGCCCCTTGCGATTTGCCGATGATTTATGAAAAGACTTGATCTGTTAATTTCTTTTCACTACTCAGTTTCTTATTATAAGTTAATGATCATACTATGATACAGAGTTCTGACCTGTCTTCTTAAATTACCATCTGTATAATATAAAAGAAATATAACAATATTCTTCCTAAGCTTGTACGTGTTTGATTATAATACCATTTCTGGAGGGTAGAATATCCCTCGTTCACAATAAGAAACTAATAGAGTTACCCTATACAAGCCCTGAGATAAATATAATGGAGTGTAAAGTTAGAGTGGCTTCCAATCTGACTTAATGTCAGGCTTGCGAACAAAGGATGCTCATTGAGTTTCTCTGAACTAGTTTCTATCCAGTTTAATTCACCCTAACTTTCTCTGGTATAGAAACATGTGCTTATTCCAGGTAACGACAAAAAACAACTCATACTGCTTCTAAGGACCCTCAAATAGATAGAGGGTCGCTTAACCAACATGAATTCCCTTTCATGGAAATTAAAAAACCCATAAATCAAGATGGACATCCTTCACCACAACCAGTGTAATTTATCGATTATTTACACCACGTATCTCACAAATCGATAATTGTAATCGATTGGCGTTGTATTTGATGCGACATACAGTCGCAAGAAAATTCATTTCTTTATTAAAAACAATGCCCAATCAAACGTTCAATTTCCACTCTCGTTTTTACAGAAAACTTACCATCTGAATTTAGGTTCACAAAAGAGGGGTGATCATGTTCACACGCTTATAAACTATAAAATTTAATCAACCTGAGAAATCCAGTTTAGCAAAGCACGTGCTAGAAAATAATCATAATGTAACAGCGGACTGTCTACATATAATCAAAAATATAGTAATCGCAGTGAATTAGATAGCTATGAAAGCATGTACATTTCAAAAAACAAAAACCACCGACAAGGATCCAATAACATACTCTTTTCTTTGAATTCCTGGACAAGAAAAATGCCATCGTTAAAAAAGATTCGCAAGTGTAAACGGGGCTGTACTTTAAGATAAGTGGTTAGTTTTAAGAGTAGGATACATTTTAAATTGTGACACAAATCTATATATGTATATTTGGCTTTCGACGATTAGTGTCTGATACGGCCTTGTTTCTGTTTTACCGCTGATATAAATAATCGATAGGCCGATGAGAATTTTGATTAATTTCTTATTTAATTTACATTAATACCGAATCTAAAGTTTTTGATATTTTTCTTTTTCACAAATTTTTTGTTTAAATACTCAGATGCTAGATTGATTTTATAATCTTTTTTTTATGATTTTGCAATTGATTTATTTATTGATATGTTGGAATCACTTAACTTTAGTAAATGTATGATGTTGCTCATAATTGCTATAAATATATTTTTATATATTTTCCTGTTTATTAAATATAATAATAAAAAAAATTTATAATTTTGAACTGATGGAGAAGTTGGGGGGATTTATTATTACAAACAAAAAGAATAATAATTATAGGGTCAACAAAAATCAGCAATTTTACGACAGATAACTATTGGAATGGAAATAAAATCAACTTCTAGAATAAGTGGAAATTGATTTGAACATATTCAAGTTATTAAAAAATTATGGCAAAGAAATCGTTTTAATATACTTTAAAGTATTTATATAGATATGTAAAGGATAGTATTTCAAATGAATTAAGAACACAAAGTATTTACACCAGCTGAAATGAAATGCAATTACAGGGAAGTTATTATTCATAAAAGTATAATACATGATTTAGAAAATTATATAACTATTGATAATAAAGCAATTAGTAGATATTTAAGCAATTATAGTAAAACTGTATTCTATACAATTATTAAAAGTGGTATTTGTTTTCCAACAAAACTATGTGATTACGAAGCATTTAGAAAATATAAAAATAGCATGAAAATAGTCAGCATAAATACTGAGGAATATGAAAACTATATTAAGAATACAAATTATATTTACATTGCATATAAAAATTCTAGTGTAGAAGATTCTAAGAAAATAAATATTGTAAATGTAAATCAAGCAAAATATATATATACACTACCGTCCATAAGTTCAATCGCAATTTTAATTGCGCAATGATATTAAAGAGACTGTTTATTTTAATGGCAAATTTATTTATAAAATACTAAATTAACATACAATTCAAGGAATGACATTATTAATCTAAGTAATATTATAATAAGTTAGCTTAAATTTTACTTTCGTCAAAGTCACCACCCCTAGCTACGATCACGGCTTCACAAACACGTGGCATTTGTTCAACAGTCGGAGATATTCCTCATCGATAGAGTTCCATGCATTCCGCAACTTACCCCAAAGATTTGTTTTGCTAGTAAGAGGTATTAAAATACCTCCTACTAGCAAGTGTAAACGCACTTCACGATCCAAACAGTCCCATAACAGCTCTATCGGAGTGCAGTCCGGGCTTTGGGGTGGCCGTGTCATTAATGTAAGGATTCCTCTTTCAGTTTGGTCGGCGAAAAACCTTTTTACAATCTTTGCTGTGTGTTTGGAGTCGTTATCTTGCTGATAAACAAACCCCGGGCCCATTAGCTCCATCACCGATGGAAGAGCATGCTGTTGCACTATACTAAAACAGACTTCTTTTATCATTCTTTCTGTGATTTGCACCAATTTTCCGATGTGCTCACCTCCAAAGCAACCCCAAACCATCACATTTCCACCACCATGTTTCACTGTCTTAACCGTACATTCGTCTAATATTCTCTCCCCGACATAACGACGAACATAATTACGGCGTTTATTTCCAAAAATTTCAAATTTGGATTCACATGTACATAAGATTTGTTTCCATTCTTCGACAGTCCAGGACCCGTGTGTTCTCGCCCAGGCCAAATTTTTTTTGTTCATGTTGTGCAGACGGACGTGGTTTTTATCATAAAAAAATTTTTTTGAGTCTTAATTCAATTCTTTCGTTTTGTTGTAGTTGAGCAAGTGGAACCAACACATGCCATTATTTAAAGTTATTTAAATTTACCTTCTCATGACAAATAGGCTGGATTTAAGTTGTATTGTCGAAAGCAACTATTTAAAAAAAGTTATTAAAAGCTGTCCATATTTGCTATATAGTTTACTTCAGTATAATCTTTGATATTTGGTATATATCGCATCTAAAAGCAAGCCACTTTTCTCGAGTGGTTAAAGTAAAGCCACAAGCGCCTTTTAAATATTGATTTTGGAAATAATTTTTGACCATACTAGCATAGAATTTCTTAGCAGTGATCTGAACTAAATGGAAAACAATTTTTACTTTTAATAATTAAGTGCATCTATTTAAGCTTTTTCCAATTACAACCCTTAGAATGTCTATAAATTAAATAAAATTATTTTACAGTATTTCCACCTTATGAATCTTATGAATAGTTGCAAATACATTAATTTCATTAACAGCGTCCTGTACTCTTGTGTTCAATGTTTTCCGGTCATGTTCATAAACTTTTTATTTTAAGACTCTAAAAAGCAGAAAGGCTAATGGGACTACTACTTTTTTCTGCATTATATGGCCTTAATTAATTCAGAATATTTTTCTGTAAAAGTTTCTGATTTAGTTAATGTGATGTAAGGCAGAACAAAAAATATTCATTATCATCACAGAAAAAACGCAATATATATATATTGCACATTACAATACTACACTAAACTAAATCCTCCTGTCCATCTTTCACCAAGGCGTTCAGTTAACCATTGAGTAAAAAAAATTGTTGAATGAGAAGGGCATCTGTCTTGTTGCCAGATCATACTGCGACATTTATCCAGTTCCGTAGTATTCAAAAATGTTTCCAAAATACTCAAGTAGGCGTGTCAATTTAATTTTCTACAATAGAGTGCAGGCAGAAGATTTCATCATAGAAAATTCCACATCATACATTAATTTTCTTAGAACATTATCTCCTTTTATGGATTGTATAATGTGGATTTTTCAAGGTTTGACACCGTTTTGAGAATGCGAACTCATTAGCACACAATGCAGCCTTATCAGTAAAAAAATTAATTTGTGAAATCCTCTATCAAGGTAATTTTCGCTTACCCATAAACAAAACTCTAACCATTTAAGATAAAAATCATTTTCATACTACAGCCTAGTTGAGAAATTACACTTTTTATGGAAATATGCTATAAGTTATTAAATTGAGCATTTAGTTGTAAGCTGATATATTAGCTCCCTTCGCTAATTACACCTCATACAGAAATTATTTGTCAATAAATTAATAATATACAAAAGTTTTAATATTTATTTAAAAAAAAGTAACATGTACATATATATTGACTTTTTACTGATTAATGAGTATGCAGCTGTTTCATAGCTCAACAGTTTGTTTATATTATGTAATGGTAGTTTGGTTATTTAATTCTTTTTCCTTTGTTAAGTCTCTTTTACTAACATAATTATTACTCAAAATATAGAAACGATACAACTTCTCTGCCCATTCTTTTCCAGCAGCATTTATTCCAATGCGTGTTGTGTGTACAATTTTTTCCATTTTAAAATTCAAATCATCTTCAATCCACATGGCATTACTTTTTACTAAATTCAACATATTACAATCTGTTTTTGTTATATGAAAGCTTGTGCAAAGTTTTGAAGGTCCATTACATAAACATTCAGTTTTTATTTCCTTTTTACTTTTAGTTTTTTCTAAAGTGTAAAATTAAGTTATTTTAAAAAATTATAAGTTTGATAATGACAACCTATTCTCCTTTCTCTCATACAATCAATTCCTTCTAATGGTTCTATAGCACGAATGAGCACACCAGCTCCTGGCTCAGAAGCAGATATATTTATACAGAAATACATTCCATATGTCATGTACACATAAGCTGTTCCTGGATCCATATATAAAGGTTTTGTTGCTGGTGTACATCTAAATTTCTGTAATTACTATAACACCTTGAAAGAAATTTTGCTATACTTACTTGCCATTAAATGTACAAGATGCTTTATCTTCACCTCCAGGATAACATTCTGTTTCCACTATTCTACCCTTACATATAATACTATCTGTTTTTCTTACTAATATTTTACCTAACAGCTTTTGTGCTAAGACATAGCTAGGAGCACAAAAAAAATGTTCAATTAATTTCCTTTGTACCTTATCCATTTTACATATCCTTTTAGAAACAGATAAATCTTTGCTTTTAAATTTTTTTTTCCTTGTCTTTGCTGTAGTACTATTTTGCATTGTTAACTGTAAAAAAATGTACTGTAAAACACTGAGATGTTTACTTTTCTTTATTTCTTAATTGTATTTTATAATATTTAAACGACGATTAATAATTATCTTCAGAGGTTAAATTTTAAATATGGAAATTTTTATTTTCTTTACTCTCTAAATGAACGATTGCTTTATTTTGTTAGTCTTTTGAATAGAGGCGATAGTTGTAGGTAAGAGCGATAATGTTTGTTACGATAAACAGAGTAAAATACAGCTGTCATAAACCATTTATTTATAATACAAGATACATCTACAAATTTACTTTTATATAGCACACTAAATTGATATAAATTGAATATTTGTAATAATATTTCATATATTTTTAAATTAAAAAATAATTATGTATGATTTACGATAAAAAACTCCAATGTAGCTCGTTTGTTGTTATATATATTTAATTTCATTATTTTATTTACGTTCCCAACTCAAAGTTATCAAAGATAGAACTTATATTTTCATTTTGCAATTCATTATTTAAGATCTTGCTTTTATTTTGTCAAATTTAGTTTCACCCAATCTTGATCTACGTGTAAATATATTTGCCATAGCGTAGAGTATACGTAAAATAACTTCAGTATACACTATCGCTCATAAGTATTTGGTCACTCGCATTTAACCCGCAAATTGTAACAAACATCAAAATTGAAATACTAATATTTTTTTATTATTTACATATATGAAAAATATATATTTTTACATCTAAAACAAATTGTTGTATAATATATTTATCTAAATGTTAGACTCGTCTATTTATTTTTAATCACTGCAGCACACAATCGAGGCATTCTTTCGATTAATTTTCGTAATGTCTCAGGTACCATTTTACCTCATACTTCTTGCAGGTTCTTCCTCGTATTAACAGCAGATGTGGTGACCGATTTTCTCACCTCACGGTCAAGTTCTTCCCACAGCAACTCGATGGGATTTAAACCGGGAGTCTGGGTAGGCCACGCCATAACATCTAACCCGAAATTTTAATTCCAGAGGGGATTGCATTTTCCTCAAATATGCGCTTATACTGTTCTTATTTTAGTATACCTTAGATTTTTACGAGATCGCCCACATTTAATCCAGAAAAGCAATTTCATATCATGACTGAACCTCCACCGTGCTTAACAGTACAGACAATTCTTCCCGGGCACGCTCACCCACAGACGTCCTCACGAAAACACCTCTCGGTGAATCGAAAATCTCGAATTTGTATTCATCGGGCCACACTACTTTATTCGTCTTCTATGGTCCAATTTTGGTGATCGCGTGCCCACTTTGAACGTTTCTGCTTGTTTTGCTTGCGTAGAAGCAGCTTCCGCATTGCAATTCGTCCATGAAGACCGGCTTTTGTTAACCGCCGTTTAACTGTGGAAACACTTACGGGTTTTCGACGAAAGGCATTCATTTCTGCTGTGATTTCTGAGGCTGTTTTTCGTCTATTTCTCTTGCTTGTTACCACCATTGCTAGATCGTCTGCTGAGGTTGTTGCCCCTGGTCTGCCTTTTCGAGTTCTGCCCAACACACTTCCACATTCATGGTATTTTTTGATGATATAACCCACGGGGGACTAATTTAATTTAAGTTCTGTGGCAATTTCGCGGTTGCTTTTAGCAGTTTTATGGTATGCGATTATAAACGATCGTATTTCTATACTTAATTCTTTCCGTTTATTCATTTCTAACCGATTGAACTTCTTCGAAACACACAATGTTATCACTATGAGCACCTTACAAAAACTAACTGCAAATTTGCCAAAATACCCAAGTATAAATATTTAATAGTTTACAATAACACTCTACTTTAAAATAAAATCATAACAATCGAAAATTTCCAAGAATTGAGAGATCTAATTCCTTAAGTGCAATGATTCTACCTGGAGTTTTATTAGGGTATTATCATTCTTTGTGAATAATAGAGTGTAATCGCATAATTATTTTTGAATAAGCTTTTATAGATTTTAATGTTTACTATGAAACTATATCTTATTACAGAAATAAATGTTATAATTACAACTTTTCTATGGAAACTGTAATGAAACAAGTGTGACCAAATACTTATGAGCGGTAGTATATATATATATATATATATATATATATATATATATATATATTTCTATATATCATTCAACTCGTTATAAAAAGAATTAGGATTATTTCAGTTAATTTCCAATTTTATTATGCCATTCAGTATTTCATATATGTATATTCATTCGTAATCAATAATCCTTTTTTTATCTGGAACTATTAAGGATACCATTTGTAAATATTTATAATTGTAAAATCAAACAAATTGCTGGCCAAGCAAAGTAATAACTAAATTTTTCCTTAATGTTTAGAACATAGCATATACAATACCGGTCATATTTATTTGCCCACCCTTAGTTTTAGCCAAAATTATTAAACTATCAAATGTGTACTAAAAATTTATTTATTGTACCAATACAGTAGTGTAAAATAAACATAAAATAGTTACATTTTTCTTATATAAAAACTTTATCATTAATTATTATTAAATTTTGCTCTCATCAATGTGCCCATCTTTATTTTTGATAATTGCGGCACATAACCGCGGCATCCTGTCAATTAATTTATGCCCAGGCTTCTTGAAGTTGTTCCCACAGTACAGTGGTGGATGATAGAGCACGTTCTCGAACCTTCCGGTCCACTTCTTCCCAAAGAAGCTCTATTGGGTTCAGATCAGGACTTTGAGCTGGCCATACCATTGTAGAGATTTGCCCTTGCTCTTCTAGTTGACGCAAGTAATCGCTACACAATCTAGAAGTGTGTTTCGGATCGTTCTCCTGTTGAAATACAAAGTTTTCGCCAAGAATCCTTAGTCCTGAAGGAACAGCGTTATTTTCTAAAATTTCCTTGTAGCCTTCTTTTCTTAGGATTCCCTCAATTTTGACGAGATCGCCTACAGATCTTCCACCAAAACACTCCCAAATCATTACTGAACCTCCTCCATGTTTCACGGTAGGCGCAATACATTCTGGCAGTACTCTTTCTCCTGCGGATCTTCTCACGAATATTTGCCTTTTACTACCGAAAAGTTCAAATTTCGATTCGTCTGTCCACAACACATTATTCCACTGATCAATCGTCCAATTCTTATGTTCTTTAACCCAATTTAGTCGTTTTATCTTGTTTTGCTTTCGTAGTAGTGGTTTTTGCAGAGCAATTCTTCCGTATAAACCCGCTTGCTTTAACCTTCTCTGTACCGTGGACACACTAATTGGTTTAGCACGCGCTCTATTCAT
This sequence comes from Dermolepida albohirtum, assembly GCA_031893035.1. Taxonomy (NCBI): domain Eukaryota; kingdom Metazoa; phylum Arthropoda; class Insecta; order Coleoptera; family Scarabaeidae; genus Dermolepida; species Dermolepida albohirtum. The sequence continues at coordinate 649,939 of JAVIWB010006252.1, read as the reverse complement.
TTCAGCAGCAATTTCTTGTACTGTTTTTCGTCTATCGCGTCTACTTATCCGTATTAGATGCCGGTCATTTGCAGATGTCGTCGCTTTGCGTCGTCCAGATCTTCTTTTGTTGGAAAATGTACCACTTTCTTCTAATTTTTTAACGTTATAATCAACGGTTCTGCGATTTAATCGTAATTCTTTTGCAATTTCGCGATTACTTTTACCCGTACGATAATAAGCAATTATCATAGCTCGCACTTCAACAGATAATTCGTCTTCGGCATTGCATTAAAATATTCACAATAACTCTCTATTTCACTGTTTTCGCAACAAAAGATGAACGATGACTGACATAAAATTTATTTTCCTTTTTGAATAACACATCCTAATATTGTAATTAGTTAGTACAATAATACAATATTGGTAATACCTTTCGGAAATGCAGGTAAAACTGTTAATACTATAGGGATTAGCCTATATAATATTTATGGTATTTTTCCATACATATATATATATATATATATATATATATATATATATATATATATATATATATATACGCACTATTCTAGATTGTTGTGGATTTTCAACTCACTTATTTAGAAAGAAATGGTTTGAAGCTATTATGAAGAATGCGAAGATACAAAGTATTTTCAGATCATTTTTCTTTAGACATATTCCATTCTACTTAATTTGTTAATAGAATTTTGTAAGTGTTTAACGTTTTACAAAAACAAAAATATTTAGATATATACTATGTTTTATTAAATTCATTGAAATTTAGTGTAGAAGGAAACAGGAATATTTACTGATATGCATTATTTTAATGAATAATATTGCGATATCAATATCAATGTAAGTACCAAGCAGATAGATATCTAGACAGAATGATAGACGTGTATTCTGTGTGAAAAAAAGAAGGATCAATATTTGAATCTCTAATTGCATTTAGAAATCAATAAAATATAATTAGTATTGAATATGTGTTAATGAAAAGTTACTAAAACTATTCCAAGAAAAGGTTTGAAAAAGTTCTAGGTATTTGCTTACTAGAAAACGACGACGGTTTGTTTTCTAACAGCCTGACCGTATGTAACGAAAACAAAAGGATTTCGCATCTGGATATAACACAAAGAATGTCGAATAATAACAATTTATGGATTCAAAATCGAATTGTATTTAAATTAAAATAAATTAATTTAAAAACGATATAAAAAATAATTATATATTCGAAGCGTAACACTATTAACATTAATTCCTTTTAGAATTTCTATTTTATGATTATTTTTAATTACTAGGGCATCTAAGAAATGTAAGGTGTCTTAGATGAATGATTGACGACTAATGGTCGTAGAAGGAAAAGCTGAAGGTCTAAATAAGAAATTCACAGAGTTTTGTCGGCGATTCGAAGATAGAATTGTTATAATTCCTATAAAAGAACCATTAGTCGTCAATCATTCATCTGAGACTTTTAATCGTGAAGAAATAGACTTACTTAATCAAGATTTAAAATATTGTTTTCCAAGCCGAGATATTCCCACCGAGGAGGCGATTGCAAGCATTGAAACGTCAATTAAGAATTTAGAACCACGTTCGAAAAACTTCATTAGAGAGGCTTGTAAAATCTAAATTAGGGAGAATTTAGAGCAGCACAAACAAAAGTTAGTTAATAATGAGTCTAACTCGATTAAAAGCCTTAGGGGTCGAAAGACTGTTTTTACGTAAAAGCAGATAAAGGGAATAAGTTAGTAATTTTGGACAAAGTCGATTAGTTGGAAAATTTTATTTCGGAAGGTCTATATGCTGAATCTAAGACACCTTATATTTCTTAGATACCCTAGTAATTAAAAATAATCATAAAATAGAATTTAGAAAAGGAATTAATGTTAATAGGTTTATTAATTTTCAATTGACAAAAGTGAGATACGAAAGAAAATTAAATTTTATTAAGAACGTTGCGAGATATAATGGTTTTGATTCGGAAATAATCATCAGTTAAATGAGGAGGGCTAACTTAAAAAAGACAATTCGGGATACCACTTGTTTGTCACCTCAAAACAATCGAGGAAAGCAATTTATAAGCTTACCATTTCACTCAGTTACCAAAAACTTAAATAGGATTTTTAATGAACGCGGATTTTAAATTTCATTTTTGTAAGAATGTAAATTGATTTTCTTTTCACTGTTAGTACCATAATGAATTCAAGTGACATTCCAAATATAGAAAAAAATTGATAAAAAGAGCAATAATGTTATACGTCGATTTAAAAAGCGAGAGACACATTTCCGAATAGAGCCAAATGATAGTTAATTCTCATTGGTTGAGAGCAAGACAAAACTACATAGTTGCACGCTATCAAGATCTTTTTAGAGATTTGACTTGCAGATTAACAAATTATGTAAGTAATATGTGAATACAAGAACTTGTACTGAAATTATATAATTCTGTAGCTGTTGATTTCAAGAACGGATGCAGAACCTAACGCCAGTATTGCTATATACACAGGTATGTATTCTCCTCCGAAGAAACGAGAGAAAGCAAGCCACTTGAGTAGTGCTGAAAAGTAAATAATTATTAATGATTACAAAAAAAATTGTAACGAATATACCTGACGTAAGAAAAGGTGACATAGTAGAGCAGATCTCTCAAGTAATAGGTAATTTTATTGAGTGTGATATTTGAAACATAAGTTCATATTATAAGATATGATTCTAGAAGTTTCAAAATTGAGAGTATATCGAGTTGTTGATGAATATAAAAAGTCAGAAAAATCTAGAAGCGAGTAGATACTGGAGTCTTTTGATGTACTGGAGTTTTTTGATTAGGCTGGTAAAACTGCTGTTTGTTTATTAGTTCACCACATGTTTCGTGACAATGAACGCACGTTGAATAAAGTCTTGACTTATATAAATAACAGAAATGAACTGCCAAATATGAGTCCCCCAACATTTATCAATTAATTAATAATTATCGAAGCAACCAAATTTTAAGTAGGAATATTTACAGCATATTAATATATCTAAATATAATTTTGCTATATATTGTATACATCTTAAACAAAGCAGAACAGTGTTCTTACTGAAAAACATGATATCGTAAGATGGAGACGCCAGTATTTAAGAGATATTTCATTAAATAGAATCCGGAATAAATGGATTTTCTAATTACAAGAAACATGGTTGAATAATAAAGGTCACATTGGCATTAATTACAACTGACATAATATTTTAAGTCATAAACAGGCCTTTGTGGAAGACCTACCACAGCATTAAAAAATGTATTGGAAAAGGGACGTTGGCTTATAATATTACATATTGGCAGTTCAGATAGCTTCATAGAAAATGATTTGTTAGTATTTAATGGGAGAAAACATCTGACTATCATGAGCAAATGAATCCACAGTATTTGAGGACTGGTTCACTAAGATATTACCTTATTTACCAGATAATGCTGTCGTAGTTATGGATAATGCATTGTATTATAACCGAAAGGTTCAAAAGATGCCATTGACATTGTGTAAAATAATGAACATACAAAATTGGTTATGAAATATGGATATTTATAATTTGATAAAAATGGTGAAAAGTAAATACAATTCGTATGTAATTGTTGAAATGGCAAAATCAGAAAACAAGACTGTTCTTTGTTTATCTCCATACGATTGCGCGCGGAATCTGATTGAACTTGTATGGGCACAAATGAGCCTGCTGCCAAAATAAAACTTTAAATTAAATGAAGTTAAGAAACTTTTACATTATGCTATCAATAATGTAACCGCAGCCACTTGGCAGAACTGCATAAATCATGTTATGAAAGAAGAAACATACATAAAAGGTTTTGATGGAATTATCGACGAAGTTATAGAACCATTCATAATTTCTATTGGAGAACTCGTCAATATCCAAATGAATTCAAAAATCATGAAATAGTTTATAAGATCAGATATTGTTGTCATTAACATTAGTGAGATCATAAATTGTTACAGTTGTAAAATTTAAGCTATTTCCTACTGTCTTCATTTCTTTCTTGTATTGCAAATATTAAACAAAATGAAATGATACATAAAGTAATTTGTTTGGTCAATTTCAATTCGAGTGGTTAATTTAAAAAATTATAGTTATTTAACTTATCAGTGAAATGCCTCACAATTAAATAAGTAGTTATTTAAAGTTCATCAAATATTGTAGATCCTAAATAAAAACTTGTAAATATCAGACAAAATATAGAAAAAGTCCGTGAAATGTCATTGCTTTTAATTATTGTTATTAATTAACATTAAGTATTATTATGTATACATAATGTATCTATAATGAGTGTGCTACAATTATAACTTTTTAAACATATAGATAAAATTACATGGGTTTTCTAAAGAAACATCTATACACATAAAAACAAGAATTTTAATGCATGGATTATGTAACAATACTACTGATTTATTTACTTTTATATCTTATTTTACTTTCACGTATTGTACTACTGTATTTGTAATTCTGTTGTAAGTGATAGACACCGCTTTTATACTTTATACCAGAGTACGGAGAGTGCTCGAATTAAACTCGCTCACGAACGAATTCAATTTGAGCGAGTTATATTTTCTATATTAAAAAGAACTATTCTTACGAGTTGAGTTTGTGCTCGCGAGTTTAATGATAAAACTCGCGAGCACAAATTTTAAAACGAACGAATTAAATAAAATTGTGCTCGCGAGCAGAATTTTTTCCTACCCTGCTTTATACATATGATTAAATTTAATTTTACCGCGTAAAATTAAATTTGGATCTACACAGAAATTTGTCTCTCTCGTTTTGACACAGAGTATACATTCTAAGAAAATATTTTATAATAGATATAATTATAATAGACTATCAAGTCTATCGTTATATATTATTATATTGTATATTAAATATAATTATTAATTTTCAATGTTATTTTTTACTTTTTGAGTATATTTCCAAGTGTTTTTTAGAATTGTCATCAATTATTTTAGACCAACAAATGTTGAAAAAGAAAAACAAAGATATACTTTGCAAGTATATTTTGAATATCTACCTCATAGAATTCTATACACAAGCAAATTCAAAACGTGTACTCCAAAATAACTAAGGAGCATAGGGCACTATTAAATTATTTTAGTGTTGAGTAATAGAATCAAATAACGGTTTGCAAAAATATTTTATCCTTTTGTTAAATTAACTTGTATGTGACATATTTTTTACATATGTAGGTATGTATTTATCTTCTGTTAAAAATTTTATGAAAATATTGATGTATTGCTTATGTCGTATATATGTTGTTATGCTCCGCATATATAATAATTTTTTATATCATATTTTTAAATTAGTTTATTTTAATTTAAAAATAATTCGATTTTTAATTCATAAATTATTATTTGTTTTTACCTTTTCGTGCTATATACAAATGCAGGAATCTTTTGTTTTCGTCACGTACGGTCAGGCTGTAATAAAACAAGCCGTCGTTTTCTAGGAAGCCGAATACCTAGAACCTTTTCTTGGAATACTAACTTTCCATTCACACATTTAATATTAATTCTATTGTATTGATTTCTAAATGCAATTAGGAATTCAAATATTAATCCTTCTTTTTCTCACATAGAATACATGTCTATTATTCTGTCTAGATATCTATCTGCTAGGTACTTACATTGAAATTGATATCGCAATTTTAATTTATGCCAATATCTTTAGCGTGCTTATTCTCGTTTGCTATTGGTTGATTCAAATATGACCAGTATCCTACCCTTCAGTTACGGGTTGTTTTCTTAAAAGCCCCCGCGTGTAAGACGCAGAGACTTCTTCTCCGACCATGACAAAGTTCACACACATCACTTGAGCGAGGTTGTACAGTTAAGTTTTTAACGCAGTGTGGCTATTTTGTGACCGCAAAATCTATCTAACATCCTGGCCCAGGATATACACACACAAACCGCAAGTACTTTACGTATCGTCCTATATATATTTTAATCTAACCCTTTTTTTTATATTTTCTTGAACAGCTTTATATCGCTAGATTTACTTTTATTACAGCTTTGCCATTACGCTTATCTTGTTTTATTTATTGCTCTCGATCTTATTAATTAACTTTATTTAATATACTCAAGCTTTAAGAATTAATTTAACTTAGTGAATAAAATTTTAAGGGTAATCCTGTTGTTTTACCTCCACTAATAATCTTTCTTTCAGCTTGGCGCACGTCCTGGACTTTTGATGCTCATTGTACACAATTACAAATTATTAACTCCTTCAATTACATTACTTACTTTTTTTTATTTACGTTTATTACAGCGCTTTAGTTAATCGGACACGCGCTCGTAATAAATTTATTAACCATCACGTGCAAATAAACATTTTGTATTAAATATTATATCTATTATTATTTAGTTGTATTAATTAATGGGACATTTAAGCCCTCAACACTAATACATAAAATACAGCACTCGAGAAGGAGGTAATAATGTATTTCCTTTCATTACATAAGTTGCTGTAGTGCTTATACTTTTCCGAATGTGTAATTATAACAATAATTAAAACTTATCAATTACATGCTTAATTATTTTTGTAAATTATATAATAATAAATAAGTTAATATTTTACAATAAAATATTACTGTTTCCAGACAATGTTTTGAAAATTTATATATCTCAAATTGCTTAAAGTAATAGCTATATATTTATGTTAAATAAATCTTATTGAATTTAAGAAGTTCCAATTCTATAGAGCATTGGTTAATTTGTTAAATGGTTTGTTTAATGATTTTTCTGAAATCATTTAAAATATAACCTTATTTTACATTATTTTAACAAAATTGAACAGTTTTGCAAACGATTTATCAAAAAGAAGAAAGTAGGAGTGTTATTTGAAAATGGCGCTGCAATCGTGCTTTCTAAATAAGACAATAGATGACACTATATTGAAAGTGGGCCCTATATTATATTCTCAATAATTCTTAAGAACTCTGACGACAAGTACAACACTTTATAGCTGCAATACTAGCTATATTTGTTGCCTCTATACTCAGTCTTGACTTTCGTTTTATGGATATTGATATTTATGATATAACACGTCCTTTCCGCTACTTATAATTATATACATCTTTTTATAACATTTACAAAACTCAATGATTTTTTAACTTTTCGTTAGTTATCCCTAAAATGTAGGCGTCTCATCCTAAGGTGCTTTTTGAATTTGAAAACATTGGGCTTTTCCAGTTCGATTAAATTGTTTATTTTCAGGTTATTTTCAGTGAAGGAACCCTTAAATATTGGTAATAGAACAATCAATATTCCTTGTAAATATATAAATACTCCTTAGTAGAATAATGCAAGTGTAATCCTTTTTAAAGGGATCTATTTCGAAAGTTCAATGTAAAATAAGAGATTGTTGAAATTTATAGGTATATGCATAAATGTTTACATATTAAAAAATATATAAATGCAATATAATACACAGATACATACATTCCGGGCTGGAACCTCGTCACTGGTATAACTGCCGATGTTTCGTACCCACTCGTAAGGGACATCTTCAGGGCTCAACTACTGCTACTGTTTGTTTCAGTTTCAGTGCAACAAACAGTAGCAGTAGTTGAGCCCTGAAGATGTCATATACGAGTGGGTACGAAATGTCTGCAGTTATACCAGTGACGCGGTTCCAGCCCAGAAGAAGATAGAATGGTTTCTTAATATCATTAACAATGATGATCCATTGAGCAAGACCTCGGACGAAGTTTGGTTTCACTTATCTGGCTCTATAAATTCGCAACATTATTGAACTTGGTCGACAGAAAATCCACTTATTTTGAATGGAACCCATCCTATTAAGATATGTGTGTAGGTGGCAATGTAACAATGATAACTTATTGATCTTATTTTTTTCAATGAAACAATTTCTGTTGTGAGGTACAGAGAAGTATTATCATTGAAGCTAGGTATTGGGGTAGCCTGATTTTATTGGTTATGCTTGGCTTCAATAAGGTTTTTGATACTATAACTCATGGTAAGTAATTTTAATGGAGCCTGTAGTTGATTAAGTTAGTCACTTAAGGTTGATATATAACCCTTCCACATTAATTTTGGTATTCTGTATACGTATTTCGATAACTAAGTTGTCATCATCAGCAGATAATTAAACAGTGTCGCATCTGGAAAACTACGGCAAACACCCGCACGAAACAAATTTCGTGCACATTCTGTACCTTGAAAATACGTATACAGAATACAAAATTAATGTGGAAAGGGGTTATATATCAACCTTAAATGATTAAATATAAATCATGGTATATTATTGGAAATTCTCCACCGTGGGAGCACTATATTTAATGCGCTCATAGTTAAGTAATCGTTACCAGGGCTAGAAAGAGCAATTTCTAGCCTCTCAGTGTATAGCAGGATGTACTTCTAGGGTCCCTTATTATTTTCTGTCTTTTCTATCCAGATATGTTGATTGTTGTGATGTCTACATGTATTGCGGACGACATATTTATTTGCTATTTCTACATGGTGGTACTGATGCTGTAAAATTAATCATGATTTAAATGTAATTAGACGGTTTGATCACCCATTACTATCCAATCTCATAAAAACTAACATATTTTTCTGTTTGGTAGGGAGAGAAAGATATACAGACATCTTTACATATGAAAATTGTGTTAAATAACAATATTTTAATTGCTGGAGCAAAAAATTGGTGTTAATAATTAATTCATTTAGATACGGTAAATATTGGGTCTGGGAAAAAGTTCGTGGCGTTTTTCCCGATAGATGGCATTGGTTGCCGATAATTAAAGAACAACAAGTCACAGCGACACCACCGACGGCTCGTTTTTTAGATGATTTTCCGAACGTTAGTTTGAGCGTAGAAACATTGTAATCGGTGCAGTGGTTGGAAAGTTATTCGCACTTGAAAATGGAGAAGAATAATGAGAAATTTCGCTATATTCTGCAATATTATTATGATAAGGGGAAGAACGCTGCGCAGGCTTGTGATAAAATTTGTGCTGTGTACGGTGAAGGTACTTTATCGAAATCTGTTGCGCGGAAATGGTTCGCTCGCTTTCGTTCTGGAAATTTCAATGTGAAAGATGAGTCACGCTCCGGTCGTCCAATCACTGAAAAATCTGATGAAATTCTTGAAAAAGTCCAACAAGATAAGCATATCAGCAGTGTCGATATTGGCATGGAGCTAGGCATTGACCACAAAACTGTTTTGAACCATTTACACAAAGCTGGTTACAAAAAAAAGCTTGACGTATGGGTTCCTCATGAGTTGAGCGTGAAAAACATGATGGACCGAATTAACATCTGCGATGCGCTGCTGAAACGGAATTAAATCGAGCCGTTTCTGAAACGTTTAATAACCGGAGATGAAAAATGGATTACGTACGATAATCGGAAGCGTAAAAGATCGTGGATAAAGGATGGTGAGCCGTCACAAGCGTTCGCTAAGCCAACATTGACGCCAAAAAAAGTGATGCTGTGTGTATGGTGGGACTGGAGTGGAATCGTCCACTACGAGCTACTTCCAACTGGTCAGACGATTGATTCTCAACTCTACTGTGCACAACTAGAGAGATTACGCCAGGCGATTGAAAGAAAACGGCCCGAATTGATTAATAGGAAAGGTGTTGTCTTCCATCATGACAACGCCCGACCACACACTTCTTTGATGACCCGTCAAAAATTGAGAGAGTTTGGTTGGGAAGTTTTGATGCACCCACCTTACAGTCCGGATATAGCACCCTCTGACTATCATCTGTTTCGATCTCTGCAGAACTCTCTCAATGGAATTAAGTTGGTTTCAAAAGAAGCCTGTGAAAACTACTTGATTCAGTTTTTCGACCAGAAACCACAGAAGTTTTTCACCGATGGGATCATGGATCTACCAAAAAAATGGCGAAACATTGTCGATAATAATGGAGCATATTCGGTTTAAATGAATTCGTCCACGCGCTATGCGGGGACCAGTTGAATTTTACTGAAAAAACGCCACGAACTTTTTCCCAGACCCAATATATTAGTGGTGTGTTTTTCACTAGATTATTTTCTAGCATCTATTCTCTTTATAATTCACTTCTTGGCTGTTTGAAGAACAAGCGGTTCCGACATCCAAGTGTACTATTTATTCACTTTTGTTTTCCCAGCAGTAGCAGTTTCGCTTACGGGCTTTCGTTGCTTATGCTGATTGTTGGCGTTATTACTTCATAGTCCTTTTGGGGAATAGTCCAAACCAATTTTATATCTATTATTTTATGGACTTCATTATGTTGTTTATGATTGTATTAACTGGGGACACTTCATTTAATTTATTTGATTTGTCATATTAACTGTCATGGAATTGTGTTATTCTAATTTTAATTCTATTTTAGTTTAAGTAAACAGATAAGCAAATTTTTATTTGATGTCTTTTGTTCTTAGTAGTTTAAGGGTTCAGTGGGAGAGCAAAGTACAGCATATGCGTACAGATATGTTGTTCACTTGAACTATTCTTTAATATTTTTCTTAGCCACTACATTATTGTTTACACAGTTATTTGTTTGTGTGCATACACGTGAAAAATGAGAAAATAAAGTCATTATATTGTTACTATTTTGAAAATCAAAAAGGTAATTACAAAAATGGCATGATTGCACTTCAGTGTTGGTGTGTTGAAGTTTTAAGAGGAATATGTTGAAAAAATAGAGATCTTATTCCCCTTAATACCACTTGCTTCATTTCGAATCTCACATACATCATTTTTTTTCAATACACCTTCCTATACTAGTTAGAGTACAATTTTTAACTATCAATAGAAGAAAAAGTATTTTAAAATGCTTTACTTTGAAGTTTAACTTAACAAAAATATTTTAAATAACTTTCAATTGAGGACTATAATCTAAAAAAGAAAACAAAAAAAATTGTATTATATTAGTAGTTATTAAACTAATTAAGTTAAACATTATACCATTACTTAGAACACCAAAAAATCAATTTTAGTATCATGTATCTGTAATAATAACTATTATTATTATTATTACTAGAGGTTTTAATAACCTAATTGGTAGTTTTAACTTAAAATTACTTGGTAATCACATAGTAAATGGTTATATTTTATAATAATCGACTTTTAACAGTTAATTATAGCAGATTTGGATAATTGACGATAAAGCTCTTTTGTTTATAGATTGAAGACACAGCTTTATCAACGGCTCAAAATGAACTAGATGTCACTAGTTGTCATGATTTCATATATATATATATATATATAGTGTAAGCGGTTATATAGGTTATGTATATTTAATTATTAAATCAATAACTTTGCCGCTATTTTGTTTTTTAAATATTTTTTTTATTGTGGTCGTATATATTAGCAGTTTATACTTTTATTACTTAAATTATTTTTATTTTTAATATTGAATCATATGTTCAAGTTTGAAAAAAATGTCTTTAGAGAAGAAGTATAGTCGTAAGTCATTATCTTTTTTAACTCCACAATCTCGAAAAATTCAATCATCACAACAGAGATTGTCTTTTTCTGTAAATAACCAAAGTCCAGAACATCTTTTGGAAAATTTATTAAATAATCCGTTAAAACGAGCATTACTGATAGAAGTTTTATCACAAGAGAGTCCAGATTCAAATCAAAATGGAATAAAGGATGTAGTATCAAAAAAAAATAGAAAATTTGAATATGAAAGTCCATCAGCTTTATGCAGGCGTCGTGCATTGGCTAAAATGCAAGGTTCTAGCGATTCTTCCAATATTAATAACAATGTTAGTCGTAAATTAGTAAAAGTACCATTTGATAAGGTTTTAAAAGGTGTAACTGCATATGTAGAAATTACGAGTCATGGTGAAGATAGATCCGCTGGAGTTAAATCACTCATGCGGGCTATGGGTGCTGATATAAGAGATGTTTTCAGTAGAGACCTGACACATGTTGTATTCAAGGTTAGTAACTGTAATTATCTGATGAAAGGTAATCAATTCTTTATAGGATGGCTCATTCAAAACTTATCAAAAGGCTAGATTACTGAAAATACATTTGGTGTCAGTTTTATGGATTGATGCTGCTCGTAGACATAAATGTCGAATGCCTGAAAAAGACTATCCAGCTCTTGGTTCAAATGTTTCAAATGTAAATGTATCATTGATTTGTCAAGTGCGTGTTTTTATTAATTTTATATAATGTTATTCATTAACTTCTATTTATAGGAATTTCAAAGAGAATATGAAGACGTGTTGCAAGAAGAATTAAATAGAAGCAAAAACCTATCTGTTTTACCAGATATTCATTCAGAAGACATCATTGATACCAGTCAAGTTTGTGATGTTCATATAGTAGAAAATATTACAAAGGATAAATATCCAGTAACACCAGACAGTATGTATTTAGATAGTACACCTGGTATAACATCAGATTCAGATTCTGAACATTATTTTACTGGTAACAAGAAACTATTTAAAGAAGATAGTAAAAAATTAGAGAATACCCTAAGTACAAATGTTATTGATGCAGAACAAAATTCAAAATATATAAATATAAACTTGTCAAATTTGGATAATAAATTAAGTGGAACACATTCACAAATTGATGAATTGTCATCTCTGAGAATATCAACTAATTCTAACAGTATGACCAACAAACAGCAAACATCCCAAACTGATTTAGATTATAAAAATATAACTCAAAGAAAAAGGAATATTGACACAAAAAATAAAGTAAATATTTTAGAGCAACACATACTAAAGCCTAATATACTCTCATCTACAGAAGCTAATTGTGAAAAAGAATTGGATAAAAATGTAGAAAACAATAATATTCTTGGAAAAGAAATAACTTATAATAGTAATTTAGCTCAAGATGAAAATAGTAAGAAGCTTTTGAAAAAGACTATGAGAACATTATATAATCCTAATAATACTGATATTTTCATATGTGATCAAAATATTGATTTAGAAAGTATAAATAAGGTATCTCTTAATTCAGGGGATGAGTCTGATAAGAATGCTACCAAAAATTCACACATCAGTAAGAATAAAAATGAAAAGGAAGCACAAAATAATGTTTCAAACAAAAAAAGTTGTTTGAAAACACCTAAAAATTTAAACAGGAAATGGAATTCAAACATGAAAAAGTCTATTACAACCCCAAGAAGAAGATCTTCAAGATTACTTCAAAATCAAAATAGTGAATCTCCACAGAAAAAGTCTAGAAGAAGTACAATTGATGAACACATTTTATATTGCAATTCAAATACATTAGAGTCTGATGAAAATAATGCTCTATTAATAACTAGGGATAAACAAATATCAAATGATGTAAATAATGATGAACTACACTATAAAGTTAGTAGTAAATTAGAAGATGCTGTGAAGAAAACTGATTCTAAAAGTCACTGCAATTCAAGAAAAACTTTGAATTTTGGGACAACTTCAAGTAAGAATTCACCTTTGAAAAATAATGAAATAATTAAGCCAATTCTTCTAAAAACTGGTACTATAAATACACCTGATGATGAGGAACATAATGTCCATACAGAATCAAATAATACCAGGTGTTTAAAACCTACTAGAAAATCGGGACGAATATCAAACTTTCAAAACGTATCTATCACTTCAAATTTGAAACCTTTAACTTATGTCAATTTAAAAAAAAAATCTCCACAAAACAAATCTATAATAAATACCACTGAAAAGTTAAATAAAGAGAACACTGAGAAGTCAAATGAACAGAAAAAGTTTGAAGAGAATAATGTAGATTCTAGTGATGAATTTATTTATAAAAGACTTGAAAACCAGAAATCTAATGATAATAAGGAATACAGTGACAACTTTTTAAATGAAAACTGTTCTACTAAAAAGAAACTACATGTTTCAAATTCGAACAATGACGTAATTACGGAAAAAAATGATTTCGAAAATACACAAAATGATGTAGAAAGTCCTCGTTACAAATTTCGACGAAGTACTGCTGACTTTATACCAAAAGAGCCAATACAGACACAAATCAAAGATAAGGGTAATATTTCAAAGAGTAAATTCAAATTTACACAACGCAATAAATTGCATAAAAAAACAAGTGTTGTGTGTACAAGGTTTCACAGTACTGAAGTACAGGTATTTCAAAAAATTGTTAAAAAACTTGGTGTATTTTTTGTTGAAGACGAAGTAACTGAAAAGACGACACATTTAGTAGCTGCTGAACCAAGAAGAACAGTAAATTTACTAAGAGCTATAGCCAGAGGATGTTGGATACTTAAGAGTGAATGGGTAAGTATATTTGTTATTTATTGTGTTAATAGTATAAAATTTAGTTAACTAACAGTATTGCATAAAGTTATGTACATGCAAACATGTGTGTACATATATTATGTATATTATTTTATTTCTGTAACATATTTCCTTCAGTGCATGTGTGCTGTTAGTTCAGTACTGAATTATCTTTTAAATGAATATGTAGGGTACATATATACGCATGGACATATAACAAAATACAGTACTGTTTAACAGAATTAAAGCCACCATATCAATTTCACTTTCCATTGTATTTAATTTGTTTTATTTCATTTCTCTACTTAATTAATGTTTTTTTTATTTTGTTGTAAGTACACTAACTCTAAACATAAACTTAATCTCGATTGCTCGAAATAGAACATATTTAAAATTAAGAATATTTTTTTATTTTGTTTTGAATGTGGACACGGATAGAAATAATTTTACATAAAAAACATATACATTTTTTTTATTAATCTAACTGAATAAATTTTATAGTTGTACAGGTCACTAGAAGCAGACCATTGGTTATCAGAAGAAGATTATGAACTGTGCGATTTCTCAAATGCAGTGCAGGTAAATACATATGTATAAATATGGAAAGTATGCGAGTACAATAATTATATAATATTTTTTTTAGAAATCTCGACAAGAACGTCAAGCATTTGGGGCTAAATTTTCTGTGGATATTTTTCAAAATTGCGGCAGAATATATATATCAAGAGATACAAATCCTAGACGTTCTGATCTTCAAGAACTAGTGACTTTGTGCAAAGGAACAATTACAACAATAATACGTAATGCTGATGTAATAGTTGGCGAATATATCGAAAATAAAACATGTGTAACTGTTAACTGGATTATGGATTCTATAACATTTTATAAAAGGAAATCAATGAAGAACTATGTTATTGATCCACCAGCAAGTGACTAAAGTGCGCGTTGTTATTTTGACTTTATACAATGTACTTTATAAACTAAGTGTTTTAATCTGTCAATTTTCACTATTTTTTAAATTTATAAAATTTTAGAATGTCACTTATTTTGAATTATTAGAATCACTTGAAAAAATAATATTTGTCTGTTAAATTAACTAATCTTTCTAAAACTAGCGAAGTTAGCAAGATCGCTTTGATATATTAAAACACTTGGCATATTACATAATTATTTATATGATTTGACATTAATATTTAAAGTATCGTTTATTTTTTATAGTAAAGAATATCAAATAATGTTTTATTTTACATTTTGAATGCTAAATAATACATATATTTGTTTAAATGGAATGAAGTGCTTAGTAATATAAATTGAATTAAACGTTATCTAAAATATGTAATATTCATTATATTACATTGTAATGTTGAAGGTAAAAAAAACATTTAATATTTCAGTTTTTATTGATACCATATTCATTAGCGAAATTTCATTGGCTTTTTTTGTAGACAACTTTCTTGTCAACTTATTAACATTCTTAGACTTTTAAACAAGATGTCTTTGAGTACTCCCCTATAATTTTTTTTTCTTTTGAAAGACTTAGTCGCGATAGTAAAATAAACTATTTTGCTTTACTATAAATGTAGTAGTTTTATTAGCAAAATCCATTGCTGTGAAGATTGGGGCAAAGATAAACCACTTTATAATGTGATCATTTCTGTTAGTCTAACTGATGCGACGTGTGCAATAGTGATGGGAAAAATTGAGAAAAAGATTCCATTCAAGCAAGAACTAATGTTTATCAGTTCAAATGAACATTTTGTGGGTAAGAATAGAAAGTAAGTTTTTGTTACTAGTTGTACTTAATATTAGATATGAGTGGTCACGTTTGTCTCCACACCAGTTTTGTAATTGGCACATGCCGAACATTTACGATGATTTGTCAAAGGCCGACCGCTTTGCTCAATTTGAAGTTAGAGTAGCTAGGAAGAAACTTTTAATTAATGAGAGATACAAACCAAAGCGTTTAGAATTCGTTATATAATATGAAAGTTCTGGAAAAAAGAATTTTACTGATGAAAGCAAATACAATGTATTGGGATCCGATGGACGTCATCTAATTTGGAGAAAAAGAATTGAAGCACCAAAACAAGAAAATCTAAAGAGCAACAGTGAAACACATTGGAAGAACTGTCATGGCATGATGCTGTATGTCGGCAAATTGGGTAGGAAATTTAGCAGTAATTCCTGGAATAATGGATAGACATGTTTATCTGAGCAACCTATAATAAAAAAAAATAAAAATATTTCGGAGAGTGTTCTGAAAGAAGAATACAGTAAGATAGGACGAAACTATACTTAAATATTAATTGAACCAATGCCCAGAAGGTTGAAGGTAGTAATAGAAGCTCGAGGTTACCCAGCGCCGACTTTAGCTAGCGCGGGACCTGTAGCAAGTACTAACAAGAATAATATCTATTAAATTTATAATAAGTTGTGGTCGTCCGGAAAAGTTCTCACTAGCACCTGGAACTTGGTAGAGTATATGTATACAACAAATATCTTAACCTTATACGTTCACGTTTTCCTCAATCAGCAAATTCGGCAATCACTAGATACATGATACTTCACTTTCTTAATTTCTTCTACTATTGTATATTGTTTTAAGCTTGAAGAAAACATTAGCGAATTTCCATGAAAGTTTTGCTGTGTTGCCAATGCGTCACACATAATGTACGGTGTAGTGTCTAGCGCTCGCTTTCAGAAATACATTAAAATTATTAATAATTGATTAGGGATTTCGCCCAGTCGCTAGTCTCCTGGTGCGCGGAACCCATAACATTTGCTACTCTTGCTACGTGGCTAATCCGGCACAGTCTACCTAAAAAGTACTAAAAATGATAGTGCTACTTGGATCTTTAATAGTTGTACGAATACTTTTGCGTTGTCTCAGAGTAACGTTTGGAACCATATTTCTACATTTTTTTTAATACTGATTACAAATTAAAAAACATTAAATTTATATTAACCGTAAATAGTCAATGATATGCTCAAGTTACCAGAGTGGTTTTTGTTAATGTATATTGATAGCAGTATAACTGGTGTATGAATGTATATGCTGTCTCGTAAGTAATTTTTGATAAATGGTAAATGTAGTTTCTTTTAAGGCCCAGATAAAACAATTATATTTACTCGCCTGTATTTTACTTAGTGCAAAAATATATAATTATTTCTTGAAAACGCTGGATAAATGTGCAAACGCCTCCGGGGTTAAAATAAAAGAGACGGGGTTTGTTGAAACAGGAAGAACAAGTAAAAATGTTATAGGAAGAGATATGAAATAGATAACTGCGTGAAAAAAGAGAAATATGTTACTGGCTATTGTATTACTATCTGTGCAGGGAGTACACGTGCATCTGCCGCCTGAAAGTTTGCAAATTAGTAACATTCAAATGTGTTTATATTTTGGTATCAAGTTATTTACGTTAGTGCCTCAACAATAGACTTGTTATTCATATTGAAGTATCCTTTATATAGTGCTAATATATTTGTTAAATAACACATTGTGGCAATAAACTTTAGCTGTTAAACGCGAGTATTCATAGGGCGCTAAAAGTTATAATGTGGTAGCAGACAACTGGATATCAATTGGATATTAAACAATCGAATACTGACGTTTTACGAAATTGCTGAATATGTAGGAGAAGCACTATTATGAGCTTTCAATCCTATTAATATCCAAAAAGAATTTTCTAAAACTAGAATCAGTTCTATATACTATGAATATAAAGAATTAACACTATCATGTGTCACCAAAATTTATTCGGTAAGTATCATATAAAGGGAGTCGCAAATCTGGTCGAACATGCATTCTTACAGATACCGGAGAAAATAGAAATTGAAACTAGGACCAATACAAAGCTACGACCACTAAAAGAAAAATTGTAGAAATTAGCAGCTCTCAAATGTGTGTAGGAAGGCTTTCTGAAGTAAGAACGTGGGACAATGAAGCCATTGAAGATAAGATATTGATCATAAAGACTTTAAGATTGGAAACTGCCTTCTAGTTAAGTTTTTATTTATGAAAAATTTTGTTCACTACATAGGAGAGATTCTAATGCATTCTTATTCTAACTGATATGCCAAAATTTTAAGGCGATTTGGTACTTGTATAAATTTCAGGGTCCGGAGGAAATAGATATTTAAGATGTCCTGGAAAACCAAGTCATAAAAATTTCTTTATCCTTCTATACTCACTATTGGTGAAACGCACAGTTGTATTTGCTAATTGTTACATTTTTAATGAAAACAATTTTAGTTTTATAAGAAGTTTACATAAAATGCATGAGTTTCAAATATTTCTAATAAATTGTTTAGAGAAAACCTTGTTTTTATTTTAACTATGTACACAGTCTGTCGCAAAGAAAACAGATATTTTTTAAAATAGTAATTCTTAGTGGCGCCATCTATGAAAAAAATATGCGTTGGTAAGGTAGATCTTTCACCTATGTTATGTCAAAATATCATGACATTTACGTCATTGGAAGCAGAGAAATTGTGCATAAAGTAACAGTGTGTATATGGCATTGGTCGAAACGAATTTTGAACAGCAAATATCAAGTTTTGTTTTAAACTCGGTAAATCGTTTACTGAAACGTTTAATTTGATGAAACCAGTGTATGATGATGCGTGTTTACCTACAAGTGTGTATGAGTGGTATAAACGATTTAAAGACGGTTGCACGGACATAAATGACGACGAACATTCTCGTGTAAAAAAGAAAATAACATCGAACTTGTGCGTGAATTTATCAGAAATTAGCCGAAATCCTCCTGACCGTGCAAAACGTTGTATTGAAGCCGAAGGCGACTACTTTGAATGAATTTTTTCCAAAATAGTTTTTGTTGTTATTTTAGAAAACTTCGGCTTTCTCTGCGACAGACTGTACACTACCGTCCATATTAGTTCGGACACACAACAACACATACCATTTTAGGGACTGAATCCTCGGTTTCGAGGTACAGTCCCTAAAAAGATACAGTGATTCTAATGAATCGCGACATAGCAATCATTGCATGTATTCATTAACCCACAATCAATTTTCTTCTCTATGACTTTTCGTCTTGAATAAAAGACCAAAATTCTATAATAATCGTGTAGACTTTTGTTTTGCAAATGACTCAGAGATTTATTTACTTTTAATGCTATTGTGCGTGTTTCGTGGTGTAAGCACTTTTATATTGGCTATCATTATTGCAATAATTGTATAGTGTAATTACTATATGTGTAATAGTACTATTCACAATTAATATAATGATGTCAGTAATTACATTACAGTATGTAGTGTATTTAATACTTCATAAGCATTGTACTTTGTTTTTAATTCGTCTAATGCCTTTTCGGTCTTGATTCTATATCCTTCGATTCAGCGTAATACTGAGAATGGCAAAGGTACCTAATAATTGTGTCACCGGCTGTATATAGATTGCATTCAGATTATTTATATAACTTTGATATGCAGTATTACACAAAGACAAGTTTGCTATTTACCAAGAAAACATTTGTACAATTTAAATATGTAATGTACATGATCTACACCCTTAAAAGTTTTTCTGTAGCATTCTTAATTTAGTTCAAAATATATTCAAGTATTCATTTTGTCTTACTTTTCGAGAAGAATGCGTAAACATTACTGTACTTTTGTAGTTCTTCCCTTATAATTATCACTGGTGATGAAACTTGTATATTGGAACAATTGGAACTTTTCGACAGAACAAGAGTTAATACATGTTTTCCATCACCAAAACACAAGGTGAAAACGCAATGTGAAGGGAAAATTGATGGCAACGGTTTTCCGAAAGTGCGAGGGGATTCTATTGGTTGAGTACATTAAGAAACAATTAACAATCTTAAAGCTGCTATTCGAGAGAAAAGAGCCAAAAGTTTGCTTAAAAAAAAACAACATATTGCAGTACCACAATTGCGGGGTGCATAAGGTTAAAAAATTTCGACAAGTTATCAAGAAATGTGGTTGTTAGAAGTTGAGATATTCACTCTATAGTCTGGATCTATGACGATTACAGTATCTTCCTTAAATCGAAAATGCAATTACGAGGCTGAATATTTTTTTGTGACAATGACTTAAAACTGCTTTCCTTTTGAAGAGATATCGTTATTTCAGAAAATTTGGAATACATGTATAAACGTCGAAGGAAAATATGTAAAAAAATTATTTTCCCATTACTCCTTGTCTTTTCTTTCATGTCTAGGTGGATTATATAAAAATTTCCCCTCGTATTTTTGTTTTAAGTTTAAATAAAGTTAAATAGTATTTTTTTAAATATACATTTAATATTTTTAATTTGTTTTGAGTGGTATATGTATGTTTTTATATATCTCTCGATTCCAATACATTATCATGACCATTCTAATCTAGAATCAGGAAATAAAAATTTATCAAAATTTACATTGTTATTTAGTGTATATATGATAACAATTAATTTATTCAAATTTAATATTAAAAACCAATGAATTAAATTTTAAGAAATTGTGAAGTACATACAGTCACTTACGGAAGTATTTCTACATCCCATGAATGTTAACAATCGTCACATGCGAACATCCGATAATGATGGAGTATATTTATTTCTATTTAGCAACGTTCAAAAACTCTAACAATAATATGAAAACTGTTATTATTGAAAACTACAAAAAAAACTTGATAATTACTTTAAGATCGAGTGTTACAAAAGTTTTCCTACAAGGTATTTCTGAAATTCGGTAAATCCTCTTCGTAATATCACGTTTTGTGATAAAAAAGCATGGGTTTCATTTAATATATTTCCATTAAATACATTTAGGAGACTTGAATTCACCATTTTCCGTAGTCTAAGGGTGAAGACAAATTTCCGATTAGACTGAGATCGTGCGTTCTCATCTCGCGCGAAAAGCAAGAATTTTTTCAAAAATTTCTGTATTATAATTATAAACGATGTAAAAAGTGGTTAAAATTAGAATTTGTCTACTTCGAATCGTAAAAGCGCATAATCATTTTCAAAGTAATATGCGTGAATAATAATAATATTGCTCAGACTTCAAAAAACTCCTTTTGAACACGTATTCATATTTACAACTAGTACTATAGCAATACACATAAATAGTAGCTTGAATGTTATACTAAGCTGCAATTGAAGAAAGAATTATTGAAAGATTGGTTAATATCTCAACAAATTTTACAAAAAAATTAATCGTATCCATTTCCAAAAGACTAACAGTTGTAAGGAAGGTTTATGAGGACCCAAAAAAATATTAATAAATATTTTAATTTAAAAATAATTCGATTTTGAATTATTAAATTATAATTTATTACTTATTATCTTGACATTATTTGTCTTTCATACAGGCATTCGGATGCGAGATTTTTTGTTTTCTCCACGTACGGTTAGGCTGTAATAAACCAACCCCTACCGCGTCGTTTTCTAGGAAGCCGAATACCTAGAACTTGGTAATTTTCCATTGACTAACATTTAATATTATTTCTATTGTATTGATTTCTAAATGCAATTAGAGATTCAAATATTAATCCTTCTATTTTTCACACAGAATACATGTCTATTATTCTGTCTAGATATCTATCTGCTAGGTGCTTATATTGAAATTCATATCACAATTTTAATTTACACCAATATCTTTAGTGCGCCAATTTCTAGCGTGCTTATTCTCTTTTGCTATTGGTTGATTCAAACATGACCAGTATCCTACCCTTCAGCTACGGGTTGTTTCTTAAAAGCCTCCGCTTGTAAGACACAGAGCCTTCTTCTCCAACCATGACGAAGTCCACACGCATCACTTCCGCCAAGTTGGTAGTTTCTAACGCAGTGTCACGTGTTTATTTTGCGACCGCAAAATATGCATAACATTCTGGCCCAGGATATACACACACAAATCGCAAGTACTTTACGTATCGTCTGATACATATTTTAATCTAACCCTTTCTATATTTTCTTAAACAGCTTTATATCTCTAGATTTACTTTTATTACAGCTTTGCCATTACGCTTATCTTGTTTTATTTGTTGCTCTCGATCGTATTAATTATCTTTGTTTAATATACTCGAGTTTAAAGAATTGAATTAAATTAGTGAATAAAATTTTAAGGGCAATCCTATTGTTTTATTTCCATAAATATCTTTCTTTCAGTTTGGCGCACGTCCTGGACTTTTGATGCTCATTGTACGCAATTACTAATTATTAACTCCTTCAATTACATTACTTACTTTTTTTTAATTTCCATTAATTACAGCGCTTCAGCTAGCCGGACACGGGCTCGTAATCAATTTACTAACCATTACGTGCAAATAAATATATTTACTATTAAATAATATTAACCTGTATTGAGGTGATATAGTAAATATATCCAAGAGAAGGTTTCGACCCTTCCCGGACCTGTGGCATCTGTGGCCGCATTCAGGGATTCTACCCGGTCTTGAGCTACAAGGGTGGATTCTCAAAAAAAAATTAACGAAGATATTAAATGGATGCCAGAGTATTATAGAATTCCCAAACGCCGTTTAACACTGAAGACGAGTCACGGTTTGCCGAAACGAGATATTATCCAATTTGCAGGTGGCAAAAGAGGGTGCAGGCGAACAAAATACACACGAAAAAAGAAAAAAACAGACATTTATAAGTAAACTGTAATTGCGTATGTAAAAAAGAAGTATAATTATAATAGCGAGATAAGAAATAAAACTATGGTAAATACTTGAACTGGCTAAGTTAATCTATTATACAAAAGTAAACTTCACAAAGTATTTTCTCCAAATAGACGGATATTAGGTCACATAAATTAGTCACAAAAACAATCAAGTTTAGAAAAAATTGCTTATTAAAAATGTACGCCTGTATAAAATTTTAAATTATCAATACTACAATTCCAGAATGTTTGATATGAAATTATTAATGTTAAAATAAAAAAAAACTGTATAAAACTTATTATTAATGTTAAAATTACTGAATGTTTACTTTTGAATTATTAATGTTAAAAAACTACCACATAATATTAAATTACTTACATTAAAATTACTGACGGTATGATAAAAAAGAGATTAATGTAAAAGAAAACAAAGGCAAATAACTTTCACTTAGGCCAGATGGCGATACAAAAAACTACGCATGATAACGCTAAAATTTGTCTAAGTAATAAATACTAAAGTCGATAACGCATAATTTGAATATAAAACAGAAATACTATATTAGGAATTCTAATATGATAATTAGTGGAGTGGTAATAACCTACGGTATTAACCTGAAATAATTAAAAATTTCTTTGAACGAGTTTGAGCTCAAAACAAAATTGCTTACTTAAATTAATAAAAGGAAATTTACTAGTCTAAGTCGTAGAAAGGAAAAGGGAAAAAGCAGCACTTATAAAATATAACGGTTTGACGTTGATGTGCCAAAATCGGGGTTGTTTAGGGTGGCAATGGTTATTCGGTCCTTTTCAGCGTTACGAATAGTCCTTAGAAAATAGTACGGGAATTAATTCTTCCGGTAAAAAAAAACCACCTTAGCAGCCGGAAAGAGAAACACGACGGAAGTTAATATTTGAATATAAAGCACGTGAAAAAAACAACTCTTACCTTATAGCGGCTTATTATATTTATTCTTATAAGCTCAAAGGGACAAGTGTGCAATAACTGTTTCCTCTAACGGAGTAAGGAATAACGCTCCTTTACCGGAAAATTACATTTTCATTTCTTCAAATTGCGAGAGGACTAATCACAATTATTCAAAAGATAATGCCTCTAAATATAGAATATTCCGCATTGCATTCTGTGCCGAGATCGGTGAATGAAAAAAATTTAAATATAAAAAGCAAGACGTGCGAAAGAAATGCAGATATATGGAATTAAAACTTGCATACGCGGTACGGTCATAAATATAACTGATTTAGTGTAGGCGTTACTAGCACGTAACAATTTTTAGAAATAGTTTTTGTTATATGTACGAAAACTGTGACATTCGATGTTAGGAGACTTACCAAATTTTCTTTTATATTGTTATTAGGGTTCTTAATGTTGCTAAATAGAAATAAATATGCCCTATCATAATCAGATTTTTGATGATTTTCAACATTTATAATGTATCGAAAACTTTTGTGACTAACAGTATATACTTTATAATAAGTGGTAGAAGTCACAATAATTTTATGGAAATCTATTTACTCAAATAACTAGACGGAAAGTAAAGCTTTAATTGAGATTGTTCATTTTAAAGGGTACATAGCTGATTTGGATGATATACTATTTTATATTTGAAAAAAATATTTAAGAGAAAATACATATATTGTTTTAAACATATTATTAAAACATTTATTGAAATGGAAGTTACAACATCTTGTATACAAGCAGTTTATTTATTCCTTATACAGTACATTCAAACTTACATTTTACATAATGTCCAATATCTTAGTTTTCATTTGATAACATAACAGTTATTGTACATCAGAAACTTACAGATTTCGGTTCGTTGTTCCACGTTTCGCATGTATGAAATCAATAATAATTGCACGTGGATGTGAGTAGATATGCAAAATTAATTTCTATGCATGAAATAAGTACGTTTCGATGGTATTAATGATACATAGGCATGTAATAAATAAATATCTAATATTATAGTACCAAGAGAGAGTGGTTTATAACTTGATTATAATTAAATATGTATGTGCACGAAAATAAAATAAAAAAAATTAAATTCTTGATTCTAGCGGCGGTTTACAATTCAGCTGTTCGGGAATCTTGTACGAGGTAAACTTGGGAACCGGGTACTGTGCTGGTGGTGACAAATGTGCGATGTTTGGCGCGAATAAGTGAAAGGCTACTTTCGGCGGTGTCGGCGCGGTCCTCGGCAGCTTCTAGCTCACGTTGGAAACGGCGTACACGGGTTACACTCTGTTGAGATACACCCTCCTGTAAAAATAATATTTGTTATTTAGGTAAAAACTTTTTAAAATTTTTCAGCAATAATATTATATCATTGCTGTACATAAGAACAAAGGAAACCACAAAAGTTTATTTTTCACAATTTTTCAAAATTCATGACATTGTATGACCTTGCTCATTTTTTAAAACGCCATCAAACCAACTCTTCCACGTTTCATCTGAATGTTGGGTTGTAGGGTAGGTGTTACAACACTTTCAGTCCGATTCTTACTAAATACTTGGCACATACATTGAACCGATGAGTGGGACTGTTGTTATAGTGGAAAAACCAGGTTGCTAGTCTCAAACGAGGACGAATGTTTTTGAGTATTTCAACAACTCTAAAACAGGCGCTCCTCAGTATACTACTTCGCGATGACACCTGTTTTGTGTTTCCAGCACCACGCGCTCCGTAATTCCTTTCATAGTAAAGATAATAATCATAATTTTTTCCTTAGGGGATCGAGATTATTCTATTGACATGAATGTTTTTTCATCTTTAAAGAGTTAGGTTTTGTTCTGTACTTTAGTGGGCACGTTATGGTATTAAAACCAGGTTTCGTTGTCTTATAAGATGCTGTTAAGAAAAAGAGATGTTCGATACCTATTCTTGATAATTTCGAAGCACCATGAAACACTTCGTGTTATCTGTTTATCGGCTAAATCAAAGGGAACAAACCTCACCCGCTCGAAGATTTCGTGTAAAATTATACGAATTGCCGATGCAGTTAAAGTCAAAGGGAAAGCCTTACTCTTTCGAATAGTTCGTAGAACTTGTATGAATTGCCGAATCATGGATACTTAGACATTCTTCTATCTTGCAATAATTTACATGCTTAACAGGTTCGAATATCTTTTTGACAGCATTAATGTTTCCCTCAGTAACTGACGAGGTTGTCATGACCCCGAAGCCGAAATTTTCTCACCTCAATATTGTTGTATGATGCAGATACTCAAAATTTCTAACACAAAATCTATATCCTTTAAACGCTGATCAATATAAAATCCACGGAACTTGTTGCATAAAATTTCTCGATACTCCGTTTTACATCAGACGACGAAATTACGAACTGTTTACAACGCCACAGTGCTGGAGAGAGATCTGCAGGCTTGAACGGGTCTCATCTTACTCTTAATTTGACACATCGTTACTCCATATCGTATTTTTGTGGCCTTTGTATGATTAAAAGAAAGTGAAAATTGAAAATTCGTTTTCAGGATCAAACTTGAATAAATAAGAAACGAGATTGTCCCTCAATCTTCGTCATCTATAGATTTTACTTTTCTAGAATTTTAATGTAAAACAATGTAATTTTATTAAAATGTAGCAGTGATTGTAGAGAAACAAAATTATTTTAACTAAAATCTTAAGCTAGTTCTAATGTAAACTTCATAATTTAAATTAAAATTCATTTGACATTAATGTTTACAAAAAGAAAATATCGCTTATTTTACAGATTAGCTGAATATCCATACTGTAAATATATTCATAATATTACGTAAAAAAAACAAAATATCGTTATATTATCAATACACTAGTGACAACTTAGTTGTCGAAATACGAACATTACTGTGGAAAGGGATTTTATTTACCTTTTTTAATTAATTCAATCAACCACAGTCTCTATTAAAATCTACCATCAATATATTCAATTAAAATATGTATTTTTTATTTTTTTTGTGAAAAGTTAAGCTATGTTCTCCATACAAGATTCATGTTTATGGTGAAAGATTTACTTATTTTCTATTGTGATACAATTGTGAAAATAGATTGGTATAAAATTGCCTAAACGAATTGTCCTATAATTTTAAATATTTTAAGTAATGAGGATATAACATTTAAATTTAGGTATTTTAAAAGGAAAATTATTCCCTACTTGTTATTTTTTAGGAGAAATTGCATTCGAAAAATAATATTAATTATAAACTTAATCACCAATTAACCGCGAAAGTTTTGACAAAAAGTTCTTCAAATGGAAACATGCTTTTTTTAAGCCTTGCTATTTTCCAAGTCAACTTTAGAAAATAATTAGTAATTTTTTGACGTAAATTTGTGTATTGCTTACCTGTTCTTGCAATTGTCTCTTAAATAGACCAACCTTCTGGTTAGTTTTTTCTAAAGCTTCTTGAAGAATTGTAATATTCTTTTGGTCCTCCTCACACTGAATCATTAATTCTTTTACACTACGTTCTTTCTTGCGTAGGATCTTAATAGTTTCTGCATGACGTCTCTTCTCTTCATCTAGTTCCAATTCAATGTCATGAATGCGGGCTTCCAATTTACTGATAATACGTTTTCCACCAACAATAGCATTCGCCTCAACTTCTTCCAATCTAACGGACAGATTCTTAACTTCGATTTCCAATGATTTTCTGATAGCTTCGATTTTAACAACACGTTCTTGTTCTTCATGAAGTAACTCGGTAGTGTGTTTAATTTCAACCTATTTAATATAAATGTTAGTTTTGCATGAAATAAATTTAGGGATTTAATTTAAAAAAATTACTTACTTGGACACGTTGGTAGCGTTCATCAGAAATGCGAAGTTCTTTGGTAACTTCATCATAATCTGCTGCAATAGCTGACAATTCTTGTTCAATTTTACTCTTAACAGAAGCGAGATTAACGTTAATTGTTGTAAGTTCGTTGATGCGTGACACCGATTCTTCATATTGCTGTTCAACGGCTCTCTTACTACGAAGGGCCTGTAGAATTTGTGAATTACAAGTATTTTGAAAATTAAGTATTTATAATAACTTACAGATTCATAATTGCCTCTAATTTCTTCCACTTCAGCAGTGAGAGCTTGTACTCGTCTTTGAGAGATACTTAATTGATCCAATGTAACGGTTAATTGACGTTGAACTTCATCGTAGTGCGCCTGGAGTTCTGTGAGTGTCAGTGATTGTTTTTTGATTGTCTTCTGAAGATCGATGTTAGTCTTATTAGCAGCATCTAAGGACATTTCTAATTCTGTAATTTGGATCTGTAACTTCTTCTTGATACGGGCTACTTCACTCTTAAGTTTTGTTTCGGCTTCAACAACACGAGCATTGAGTAGTTCAATTTCTATACTGGTTTGTTTACTGTAAATTAATTAGAAGAACATTAGTATATGCATGCACTCAATATTATTCAAAAAAAAATATGAATGATGTTCAAAAAGCTGCCAAAAGCGTTTAATACGTGTTATGTAAATTTGCGTCAGTGTTCGACTGCATTGTAATAGAATCTAATACCACAATTACCGATGCGTATGTAACAAATTATATTTAGATCAAGATGCCGATGGTTCAAATATACGTACAAGAGCGAGTTATATATAAAACTAACTACTCACGTGTATACATCACAAGAAACACAAATCTTTTAGGTTTCACCTTTTATCAAAGAAATATTGAGAAGTTTTTTTGTCGAATCCCTTTAATTCCAGGCTGAGTTCACCGAGTGGACGTGAAAAGCTTTCGTCTACCTCCTTTTCCATTCTTTCGCACATTATTCTCGAATGCACCTTCGCATCATAGACGTTACGTTGAATATTTACTTCACCTACGATACCTTCGGCAATATTTTTTCTGCTTTCAGAAAGTAACTGTGCCTCGATCGCCTTTGCAGATTTACCATGTAAAAATTTTTGCGTTAATTTCAACTCTTGCAATGCAGTTTTATCAAGGTCGGGATTGTAGTCAAGGTCATCTGCCATTTTAGACTTTATTTGATCAATTTCCTTAATAATTTTTTTTGCTTTTTTTTCCTTTGTGCGTATTGTTTTCGTGATAGACGACGCTGATACGGATTTCGATAGCTGGAATTGCGATTTGGTTGTTGTTTTAAAGTCTGCAAGTGCAAGTTTTGCACGCGCTTCTGTTTGTCTAGATATTCTTGTTAAATCTTCATCCGAATAACAGCGAACTGGTTTTCTAGAACTGTAATCAGGCATACCTCGTCCGTTTGACCAGGGCAAGTGGGGATTTTTAGCGCGTCTTAATTTTTTACATGCGTCAATGTAATCGATCATTGGTTGGTAAAAATTCATGCCGAAACCATAATTATCTTCATATATGAGAGCTCGTGGATTTTGCCAATTAATTTTGCGAGGCATTTTGGTTTATCACAAGTACTAGTTAACTGACTAATAAAAACTAATGTACTTAGATCATTACAGCCTCGTCTTTTATACTAATTTGATCGTTGCCAATTTTTTTAACCAATAAATGGCTTTGTTTAAAATAGGAACTAAATAATTGCCAACATTTTTTCACTTCAAGGTTTGTACAAACAAATTCATTGTTATTGTTGATGTAAGTCATTAGGTATTTATACATGACAGAATGAAAATATGAATACTTGTATATGTACATGTGATGACAGAGTAACGCCTATATTCATAATTTTATTTGCTATTATTTTTAAAAGTAATTATGTAATTAATTTTTTCTTTAAGTTTTTAATTAGTAAATATCTGACGAAATTAACAAATAGTATTTTTCATTATTTAAAACAAACCCTACAGCGTTTTTGAGTGCTTAGTTCGTGTGTTTCTAGAAGTTATCTGTATTAATAAGTCGTGACATCTAATAGAAAACATGAAAAATATGTGTGGATGTAAAAATTTGGAAAGCGAGTGTGGTATTTTCAGTATCAGGATGGTTATTTTGAAATAATATAATGTAATATAATAATAATTATATAATCAAACCAATCAACTTAAAAATTAACATTTCACATTGGACTCGAAATGATACTGATTCATTTAGAATTTGAATATGTAATAAGTATATATATTTAGAAATTGAGTTAATTACTTTATTTAACTTTTGATATTAAACTATCCCAACTTCGCCATAGCAGTCATTATGATTTTGCTTTATGTATTTTATTAAGCGTTTGATAAAATAAAGCACTATTAACATTAACGTTTTATGACAAATAAAAGTTGCAAAACTTTGGCTTGATTTTTCGTAAACTTGACTGAAAACTAATTTTAGAGTTCTATAGAAGTAAACGATACTTTTATGTGATAATATAGACTGCAGTTCCGGAAGAAGAGAGTGAACCGAGTGCAAAAAGAATGTGAAACAAGAGAATATGTAAGAGAGTAAGAATACTGTAAGAACACCAACAAAAAAGAAGTGGAAGGCTGCATAAAAGAAATAAAAAATAATAATAGTACGAGTAGAATAACATTTCAATAGAAATTTTAAATAATGCCCAGAAGCATACATTGTAACAATGGAAAAAATTTTGGAGAGAAAATGCTACTGGGAAAGCATTATTCATACCGTTACGAGCGAGAGTTTAAGGTAAGATGTTTAACCATGGAACAAGTTTTCATCATGAAACAGGTCTGTTCATCATGATTATGAGAAAAACTTAAATAAAATAACGTTAGTAGGGTTGTCGCAAGAATTTAATGCAAAAGAGGACTGAGACAAGCTGATCTAACATCTATAATTCTTTTTAATTTGGTCCAGAAAGTAACTTTTGGAGAATGCAGTATAAGAACTAAAAACTTGACAATAACTTTAGAGATCAGTGTGAGAAGATAACAAAATTTATAATAATGAAAGGAGAGACCCTTAATTTAGACACAAACTGTGCAGGAAATAGAAAGTACTTTTTAGAGGAAATCGAATAAATTAATTATTTGGAAGCAACTATGTAAAGCGGACAGAGGAAATACAGAATATTAACATGAATGCAATCATTCTATTATTAATAATGCAATCATTCTATTATTAATAATAGAATGATTCCTTTTAACATTCTTTTAATTGGCAAATAGCCGTGATGCATTGCGTCTGTCTATACGCTCTGGTAACTTAGTTACAGTGGATGGGAGAGGAAGGCATGATGATTATTCATTATTTTTCGGTATCGAAATGATATGATAAACGCCATCAAGGAATCGTTCATTACGCCATCAAGGAATCGTTCATTAATAACATAAATCTGCCTGACGATCGGTCAATCCGTGAAACATATGTAGTAGATGGGGGTGTTATTAATAATAGAATGATTCTTTTTAACATTCTAATTAAATAATAAGTTACTGGAATAAGAATATTATTTTACCCTATTGTTACATCGACTACATTCAAATGAAGTTCATACTTATTTAGATTCCATTTTCCTTATTCTTAGATACTGGATAAATTTAATTTAATGAATATTTGCAAATATTCATTTTAAGTGAAAATTGTTAGTATATGTATATAAAAAGAATGTAGTTTTAACTAGATAGTTCTTCATTCGGTTTAAAGTGTAAAAGCGTTGTTGTTATTTTCACTTAATGTAATAAAGAAGTACATGTAAAAATTCCTTGCTTTTATAGCGTACATTTAATGCTTATAATAATGAATCGTGAAATGCAAATGTAGGGGTTAGTTTATTACTGGTGAGGAATTTGTGTTGTTTCTACCCATGTAATGGAATTTTTTTTTAAAATTCAAATACAAAACTTACCGAATTGCTTCAATTTCTTCATCCTTTTCTTGTAAGCGCTTTTCAGCTTCGTGACGGAATTGGGCGAATTCAGATGACAAACGTTGAGCTCGTTGTTCTTCAGCTTTGCGGCCCTAAAAAATCAATACAAATGCTGTTTCTAAATTAATTTATGGAATAACATACAGCTTCGGCTTCTTTGTAAGCAGCTGTAAGCTCTTCACGTTCATTTTCAAGACGACGGAGTTCAATTTCTAGTTCATGAAGACGGCGTGTTAACTCGGTGATGGTATTACGAGCGTCATGAAGGTCATCTGCAAGAATTTTTGTTATAAAATGTTTTATAATCAACTTGCATTTTTGAACTGACTTTATATAAGCTTAACATGTAACTAATTGAAATGCTACGTGTAGTAATAAAGTGTATTTGATTGATATCTAACTGTGATGATTATGCTTTGATAATTAAGTACATTGTTTAAGAATTCAGACATTGGATTAATCACAAATCGTGAAGTTTATAATATAAAGAAATTCTGAATCTACTATTGTTTACCGTTTCCAAACTTAGGGAATTTTAGTGAAATCTTTTTTGATAACTTACAAGTTACTTTAAGTTTTTCATTTTTATATGTATTATTATTTAAGTGACTTACCGGCTAATTTCTTATTCTCGCGGGCAAGAGCATCCTTCTGTTCACGGGTTTTGTCCAGCTCATTGTTAAGACGTTGAATTTCAGTAACTTTGAGACGAAGGTCACGTTGGGATTGCTCATATAATTGAATAGTTTCATCAAGACGAGATTTAAGGTCAATGTTGATCCTCTCTAATTGTTCGACACGCTTTTGCAAGTCCCTTGCAGTGTTGTTGGCCTTTTCTAAATCGATGATGAGGACTTCGACTTCAGATTGGAGACGAGACTTTTGCTTTTCGAGGTTATTGATCTTAACTAACAAGCTTTCGATGTGTTCTTCTTGTTCAGTGATCCTAGCAGTGTACTTGCGACGCAATTCTTCAACCTCTTCTGCACGGGCAACACACTCTGCTTCATATTTGGATCTGAACAACTGTACTTCACCTTGAGATTTGACGAGTTGACGTTCCAAATCTAAGCGGGCTTCACTTTCTTCTTCAAGTTGAACACGGACCGATTCTAATTCTACTTCAACTTGGTGAAGGTTAGCTTCGAGAAGGGCACGTCTTCTCTCATCGTCTTCAGCGCGGCGGCGGGCATCTTCTAATTGACCGGCCAATTGGGATTTCAAATAATTAACATTTTCAAGTGTCACCTAGTAAAGCATATAAAGGCATATAAATTTAATTTAATTTAAAATTTAATCTGTATGAATTCTTGAAAACGTATTATATAAAACATTTTCAAAAGATGTCTCATTCGTGATTAATAGTGCTCCCATAAATACTGTTGCATATGTAGGAGAGGAAGAGACCATATATTTTTCGAATTTATTCTTTTTTAATTAAAGAATAGGAACACACATAATTTAACTTGCGTTCAAATATTGCTTTTACTTAGACTTTAAGACGGTTCGGCTACTTATCTACTGCAGCACGCACCTGAGTCTTATGAAAGTTTGCTAGTGGTTGTGTTAATGTTTGCTTCACCCTTTAGGGAATCAGCGCTCTCGAATAACTCGAGCTAAACCCCAACTAAGGTATAGGGCAATGTGGCGAAAGTTGCCTGGTCAGAGTAAGGTGCGGCAATTAACGTTTCCTTGAGGGTATCAGACCCAATCCCCTTGTGTTTCAAGCGTAGTGTTTGTGGAACATGTGAGAGGTTTTAAAGCTGTAAAGTAAGAACTTCCGATGGGAAAAATAAACCAAGGATGGATCAAAGTCAACCATAGATGTATATAAGGCTATGAGTGTCAACACTGTGGAATATATCCGGTGTCTGCCGAGGAAACCGGATCTGATAAGTGTTCTGAAAACTATGAAAAAGGGACTGAGACTACATAGAGGCTAATTTGAAAAAAAAATCCGAAAAATTCGCGGTAGAATTGAATTTATGGCTAACTCATATAATTTAATTTAGTCCAATAGTCACTTCAACTGGTGATTTATCGAGCAAATCGTGCCCTCTAAAATTGACCATAACTTTTTAATCCAGTGGATTAAGATAAGAACAGTCAGAATGCCAATCATTGAGAGTAGCGAAGTGTGGTATATTATTCCTCAGTTAAGCCTGAGTAGATGTGGATTATTTTTAGGTGACGAATCCTGCTGGAATATCCAAAACTGACTATTGAAGAAGATAGACTCGTTGAATTTTTTCACGATGCCTTCAAGTACAGTTTCCTGGTATACTGTGGCTAACGTTTTAATTATTTTTTCACAAAAGTGGAGGTTCGTTACTCGATCGTACCTGTCTGTTCACTAAACTATTACAGACGCGGCGTGGTGATCTTTTTAAACTTTTGGTATGCGTTTTAAATCTTGTTTCGAGGATTAAGCGTATACTCGGCCGTTTTGTTTTTTCAAAGCTTTCTTAATAAACCTTTTCCTTTCTATTTTTTTGACTTCGTCTTTGAATGTTCACTTTAATTTGTATAAATATACATACAAACATTTGTTCGATATGGAAAGTCACATACAGACTCTGCTACCAAGACTAAAACTATTTTAATGTGTATTAGGATTTACACTATTGTTATAAAAGACGATTGCTTTGCGATTAACCAATTTCAGACCGTTTTTCATAGTCGTTGTCTTCAAATTGTCTATTAGGGAATTTGAGTCGATACACCATAGTTTATTTCATAGAATTCCTACTACAGGAGCAGTATAACCTTTTTCGAGTTTTAAATAGTGTTTTTAAAAGATCAATTTCCATCCTATGTTACCACATGCTTTAAATACAGATTGTTTTCGTTTCGTTTCAAAAATGAATCGTATATTGTTAGTCATTCAAATTCTGTGGTACCCAAACACTACAAATTTGTTTAAATGTTTAGTAATAGTTGGCTAGTGAAACCTAACTTTTGCTATTTTTTCCTACACTGTAAATTATAGCTCAGAATCGATTATAGTCTCGTATTTGGCGACATTTGAAGTGATTATTTGGTATGTGCGGGAACTATTTTCAGGATCCATTTCTTTTGCGCAATATTTGGAAATTTACATCTGATGATTATACATACATAATATCCCTTCACTGAAGCAGAAAAGCTTTATGTTCCGGAAAAATATTTTTGATAACTTCATTTTATACTATTCTCAAATGTAGTATTCGGATTAGATTATCATATGTACAATATACCTAGTGCAGTCGCGGATATAAATTCAATCGACTTATTATGACATCTTTCGATCAATAAATAATTATTTGTATCTAGACATTAACATAATATTGTTTGTATATTGGGTGATTGTAAGTGGACTTCAAATTGGAAATAGTCAAATATAATTAATACTATTAAATTATTAACGACAAAAAGCTTCCACAATATTTCAAATTATATTGAAACAAAGTAAATTCGGCATTTTAATTGTTTATGTAATTATGAACTATTGCAATATAAATTTAACAATTTTAAATCCAGTATCAAATTAAATTCATATGCATCGTCAAAAGCTCGGGCGATGCTTTTAAGTGCTATATAGTATTTAAAGAAATATTTTCTGAAACGTAATCTCTCAATCTATGAGACATAAATATATCTACATATAATGTAAATGAGTTACCAATTATTTCTTTTACATTCGCTACAATATACTATGCATGATATATGATTATTACAAATATATGTATTTACCTTAAGATCCTGGACTTCTTTAACGAGTTCGATGTTTTCTTGAGAAAGACGGGTTTTGTGTGAAGTAATGTCGACAATTGTGCGATTGAGTTCTTCAATTTTAATATTAATTTCGGAAATAGTAATTTCCAGTTTTTCGGCATGTTTGACAGAAATTAAACGTTCTTTGTTAACGGTTTCAATTTGTGCAAGGAGTTCATAAACTTCAGCCTGGAATTTGCCTTTTTCTTTCTCTGCCCTGTAAATATCACAAAATTATTTTAAAGCGAATCTAGTAGAATATAACATTAGTATACGAATTATGAAGTTCTGTAAAGTATAAATCATAATGTATGTCAAAAGAAATTATAGGTTTTCAGCTTTTATATTGTTAGCTGGATGAGTTTAGTAATTTTATTTGGAATTTTTGTATTTACGAAAGAGCCATTCCCATAAATAAAAATTTCGTAATTGTCTTACATCCTAGGTTCATAGTAAAATAAGCAGCAGTTATTATAAAAATCGTTATCTCATTCTATTTGATAATTTTACTGTAAATCATTTTGATTCAGATTTTATTTTTGCCAGGAATCATTGCTGCTTTTTCTCAGTAGAATTTTTAAATAATTTCTGTGTAATGCTTGCATTTCTAGTTTTCGTAGAGTTGTATAATTACTAATTATTTTAGAATCTGCTAATATTGAAACAAAAGATATAATATTTATCGATTTGCGCATTTGATATTCCAATCCGAAAATAATAATTTAGATGCAGGATATCAAATTCTTGTACATTTAATTTTTGGAATTTTACGCCACGCATTAGGCATACAAGTTCGAAAGAGTTACGTTCTTTACAGTATTTTTTGCATTCTTATAAATGCCCGATAATTAATAACGGTTAAATCTTTTCACATATCTTTTTTCGTAAAACATGAAAAACTAGAAAATAGGCTGCCAACATTTTGGCATAGGATAATTGACTTTCTGCCTTTAAAAGTTTTTGTGTAGTATCATATTTGGATGTTTTTATTAGTTTATAGTTCATAAATATTAAGTAATGCTGTTCTATTTAACTTTATTACTGTTGAATTTTGTGTAATTACAGAACGATTATAAAATAACACCTAAATAACACCACGAGGAAATTTATTTGTTTTAAATTCAATTACTTTATTCTATTTTTTACATTTTATATCAATTACTGCTAATGTCCAAGTGCTAAAGTGAGAAAAATACATTAGGTTATGAAGTATTTCCCCATAGGTGATTTATTAATATGAATAAAAGAAGATGAATTAATTATATATTGCCCATTTTCTTCGTAACGTTTTGCTAATTTTGGGTGAGTTTTAAAATTCCTTGCTCGCAGAAGATCATATTTTTATCGGCGAAAAATTTTACAATATGTTGATTCACAGCCTCCTTTGACGTGAATCCACGGTGTTCAAAGCTGTTTTCGCAAGGTCTGGCGAATATAGGTAGGTGTGGCAGCACTAGTTCATAATATTAACCCAATATAAAACAATACACGATAAGAATAAAGTGGTTTTTATTTTTTTTATTTATTTATTTTATTCAGTTAGTCATGAGAATGTTAAGATATGTGAAAAGAATGGTAGGTTAGACTTTACGATAACGCTTGAGTTTCAGTGGGTGGAAGTTAACTGGTGAGAGTTCACTTTATCTCAACAAGAAAGGTAAGACACTATTACTAAATGTTCTATGTAGAAATAGTTCTGAACTTATAACCAATATTCAAATTTACGTATCGAAGCAGGAAAATAATATTCTGTATGTAGGCGGGTGGAGTGGGTTCTAGGCTTCGGTGGGAAGAAGGTGTTGTTAGTGCTTGCGAAGTTTCATTCACATTTAGGATTACTTGATTTTAAAATATGATATAGTCATGGATTAACTAAAATGCAACAAGAGATAATTTATGGAATTCTGAATGTAGTTTGCTTATATGACTTTCATTTAAATTTCTATTCCATTCACCCTTGGTCATATTTTCTTAATATGTATTGGGTTGGCAACTAAGTACTTTCGGTTTTGTAGTATAAAATAAAATACTTTTTTTTTAAACAAAGAATAGCTCTTAATCAATTATATATTTTCCATTTTGCTCAATGACCTTTTGCCATCTTTCTTTCAGCTGCATGATTCCGCGCTCATAAAATTTCTGGTCCTTATCAGCAAAAAACTGAACCAGGTGCGAGTGAAGGTCATCGTCATTTGTGAAAGTTTTACCATTCAAAGAATTCTGCAAACTTCGAAATAAATGGTAATCAGATGGTGCTAGATCAGGGCTGTATGGGGGATGTGGCATCACTTCCCAACCAAGCTCCAATAGTTTCCCACGAGTTGTCAAAGATGTGTGAGGCCTTGCATTATCTTGGTGGAAAACTACACCTTTCCGATTTGACAATTCTGGCCGTTTTTCTTTGATTGCTTCATCCAGTTTTATTAATTGTTGACAGTAAACATCAGAATTGATCGTTTGGTTCCTTGGAAGCAGCTCAAAAAACACAACACCTTTGTAATCCCACCAAACTGACAGCATGATCTTTTTTGCATGCAATTCAGCTTTCGATGTGGTTTGAGCTGGTTTATCGTGTTTGCTCCATGATCATTTTCGAACTATGTTACTGTACAGGACTCATTTTTCATCACCAGTGATGATCCTTTTTAAGAAAGGGTCGGTTTCATTTCGTCTAAGGTGCATATCGCAAAAGTTGATTCTTTGAGTTAAATGAATTTCTTTCAATTCGTGAGGTACCCAAATATCAAGCTTCTTAACTAGCCCAAGACATTTTAAATGTTTTTCAATTGTTGTATGCGATACATGTAGTCTCTCCGCAACCTCTCGAACAGTTATATGACAATCCTCTTCAATTATGACTTTGATTTGGTCATCATCAACTTCAGTAGGCCGACCAGAACGTTGCTCATCTTTGAGGGAAAAATCTCCAGAACGGAATTTTTTATACCAATTCTGACACGTGCGCTCTGTTAAGCAATTAGCACCATAAACTTCACATATCTTTTTGTGAGCCGCAGCAGCTTTCTTTCCTTTACGGAAATAAAATAGTAAAATATGTGGAAAATGTTCGTTTCTGCACTCCATTTGAAACTAACCCACAACTAATAGCTTTAATAAAAATCA
This sequence comes from Dermolepida albohirtum, assembly GCA_031893035.1. Lineage (NCBI taxonomy): Eukaryota > Metazoa > Arthropoda > Insecta > Coleoptera > Scarabaeidae > Dermolepida > Dermolepida albohirtum. The sequence goes on along the minus strand of JAVIWB010006252.1, from coordinate 611,412 downwards.
CGCACTACTTGCTTCTGAAGTTACGTCAATGTGACTAGTATCACGCGACAAACGGTAAAGTACAGCACTAACATACGTTATACAAAAAATAAAGCAACGCTCTCTATCAGTAAAAACCGAAAGTACTTAGTTGCCAACCCAATATTTAAAACTCTAGTAAATAGTTTTAATATATTGCCAGAGGCTTTTGATGTAATTAAATGAAATTATACATGTTTTTATAAAATAAACGAGAATGAATTTCATTTTTTAACCTAGTGAAATCTAGAGAAAAATAAAAATCTCAAAAAAAAACACGAAAAGAATAAAAAAGACTATTATACGAATAAAATTAATTATCATTAATTATTTAAATAAATTATTGTAACAGCAATGCAAATTTTAGGATTTCTAAAGCTTAGCAAAAACTGTCTGTCTATTAATTGTTTAATATATCCTTTAATAATTAAACACATACAAATATTAATATCATAGATATTCACTAAATTCGTTTCGTAAAATTTATAGGTGCGTTGTAATAAATGCAGTCTTCTTTCTCTGATTAGCTTAGTTGATGTTAATTTATTTTTGTTTTTTAATTAATATTTGCGAAAACCATATTTAAATATAAAACTTTGATTGCTATTTAATTCCGGGATTATCACTTTCTAATTCAGTTTATACTTTATTTGTAAATTTCGGAGATATAAAAAAAATTTAATCGAATAAAAAATTTTTACAAAACATTTAAGTATTTCCACTCTTGCAATTGAAATAGAAAACTTAAATTCTAATTAGATTTTGTTCGTTCTTAACACATACATTTTTTCGGCCACTGTAAGAAATCTATAAATACTATCACATAGGGAACAGAATGGAAGCGGTAAAATATTTGTGTATAAATTCTTTCAGACGATTTTAAATTTTAAAGAATTTAAATTTAGAGACGATAAGTAGGCCGCATGTAACATGTCCTCGAAATTTGTATGTTCTTTTCTATGCAAACACGAATTTTTTTAAATATACGTTACTTTTGTTGGAATTGGAGGTTTACGCCTTTTTTTGTTAGAATATCGGGATGTTCAAACATGCAAATTAGTGTAAATCAACCTATGAACAAACGGGATTCGTTGCAGGACTAATATGGCTAGGCAAAAGTACGTCTATTTATATCGTACTCTGCCTGGCGTTCGGTGTTAGCAGTAATATCGGCCGTCTCATTCGTTTATTGACATTTAAATATTTTCCTTTGAGAAATAGTTTTAGATTTTAAATTATTACTTTTATTGTGTCTGTTTACAAACGCACAAGAAATTCATTTAGGATGACACGATACATCTAAGTTTTTATGAATCGTTAGTGACATATTTGAAAATTTTTAAGTAAATTTTATGATATTATTTCGAAATTGGAATCATTATGCAAGAATTCAAGCCAAATATAGAAAATAATGACTCATAAATTCCTATGCTCGACATATTAGATCTAAAAAATGAATATACTTTTGTTTTAAAAACCTGTAAGTTGATATGATGGTCTAATTTCAGTCATAGTAGTTTCTGTACAGTGTAAAAGAAATTAATCTAGCCATTTGTAATGAATTAATTATTATCTTGCGGAATACTAAGGGTTACTTAGCAACGTTATAAAATTATCTACGTGTGTTAGAAGGGCATAATTAGAAACCGAATAAAAATAATCGGAGCTTGAAATACAAATGGAACACTGACATTGGTTACCATTTACAATTTAGACCAATGGGTTATGTATCGATAACGTAAATAATGTTACCATAAAGCAAATATAGTTAATTTGCAGAGAACCTTAGCTCAGATACATATAAACAAGTGCATGTATATGAAAATTAAGTTTTACAGTTTACAAATTACTCTTCTGGGCACCAGGTGCAATTCCTTTATATTTAGTGTTACCCGTCTTGCTACTCGTAGAAACAGTAAAAGGTACAAAGTAAAACTAAGAAACAAAAAAAAATAGAAAAGGACATGTGAGAGATTATAAAGGTACATGGCAAAAAGCCCTATAGAAAAAACAAGCTAGGAAGGCTGAATCAAGATCATCTACACAGATATAAAATGCTGTGAAGGTCAACTTTGAAGAGAAAATGGATCTGTTATCCGATGGGAACATTTGAGCAGCTAAATAAACTGGAGTCTCTAAGATTAACGTACAAAAGGTGACGAAACACAGCCAAGATTACGTAAACGGTAAAAGAGCCTTAATCAAGACCAACATCAAACAAGTACATGCAAATAAGCCAAGTGACTATCTAAAAAATATATTAGGTCGATGCCTAAGTTCGTAGCGTTTTTATTGAACTCAAAATTTATTAATTTTTTAATTATGGTCAATTGAGTATAATCTATTATAATGTCCAATTTCCGAGTTGACTGACGTGGATCATAGTAAATTTAAGCATTTCAGATGATCTTCAACAAAGTTCAATGGTTTTCTTGACTATTGAGAATCGTTCTGTCAAAACTTGTCCTTTTTAAACCAAGAAAATCTTTTCTGTATTGTACTTTCTCTAATTACGTTTTCTCCGCAAACAGCGTAGATGGTTCTAGCGGCTTGCGATGCACTAACTCCTCTGTTGAACTCGAACAAATGCCCGTTTTTTTTCTACCCGACATTCTATTTTCTTTTATCAACAAAGAAAACAATCTTTGCACAAATTCAAAAACTATTCAATTAAACAATAATGGGATATGAACGCTACAAATTTATGAATCGACCTAATACAGATGTTCACAGAAACACATTCATGTCATTGGAGCCAAAGAACACATATTTTAAAAAGTCTGTTGCTGCCTACAGCAATATAAAATTAATTTCGATCAATGAAGTTACATGTTATTCTTACACTTGCGCGCAATCTTGATTCTTGATTTAGTACTACCTTATTTCAGGACGAAGTCACTTAAATGGCCTTTTTCCATTAGATTGTTTTTTAAAACTGACCATTTACGGTATTAATGCTTAGAGAGTTAGTTCTATATATCAACCGGAACAGAGGAATTATGCTACCACGATATCAGTTCCGTGATGACTACTTTTTAGGCGGTTTATAGTTAGACTTATGTATTTTTTTGACATGTTTAAACCCATTCTATACCGAATTCGCACTATTTTCATTCGCTTGATAGGATAGTCACAATGCTGATATTCTCAAAGTCTCAGACTGTACGCATCATCACGTTTTTGCTATTTTTTTGTAGGCCACTATCTCTCGAAAATTTATTGATTATAATAATAATAATAATAAATAGTGTTTCCCATGAGGCAGTGTGCATCATCGTTAATTTCGCGAAGAGTATATTTACGGTCTAACAATAAACTTTCTTTCCCAAAAATGCATTATTTAGTTTGAAATTTATAAAATTCACAGATTATTTCATTTTTATTTATGGATAGTAGGGTAACATATTTTTCATCATATAGTTTCGTTAAATTACTCATTCTAGAGCGAAACGGAATGCATGAAGTATGACGAACTTCTACTTAAAGTACTTACTTGTTTATATATAGTATATATAAAAACGAATTTCTGTAAGTATGTTCCGAACAGACTCTTGCACTGTTCAACTAGTCTTTATGAAATTTTAACTACATATTATTTACATAAAAAGAGTTCTCATAGGGCTGAATAGGGATGAATTTTGACTTTTGCCACTGTAAATTGCAAAATTTCATAAGTTTTTCGAACATTTTTATACGGCGGCTATGGGGAATTCTGCATTATTTCTAATCAAATTTGCGCAGAATGTGTTTTTCGATAAAAAGCAAAATTCGAAAGTTTCAAAATTTCAGATCGTTCATACATGTTCGTAGAACATGTCTGATGCATTTTTGCTGCGCGTGTGTAAGAGCGTTGAAATAAAAGTGTTGAAGCATCTCACAACGTTGTGTGTGGCTATGCAGATTCAACAAAGCTCTAATACAACAAAACGTAACGATTGTCACGTTTTGCTGGATTAAATTTGAAAAATGTAGGTGTTTCACATGGTTGTTATATGTTGCTTGCTCTAAATTACGCCGCAACAAATATTAGGGAAAGAATGACTACAAATCAAGAAAATCACAGCATATGCTTATTATTATTTATGTATTATGCTTCAACCACAAAGTAAAAAAAGCTTACCAAATAAAATAAATAAATGAAGGACACAATTTCACGGCGAACAGATCATGTTAAAGAGATATGGAAATTAAAAAATATATACAAGTACAATAATAAAATTTGTGTGTGAAATTAATTGGGGAAGCGGACAGAATTTTACAAGAAACATTATTATAAAAAAAGTTCTTATCAAAAAGTAGTGCTAATAGATATTGGTACATTATCAAACATAAGAACACATTTTTGTTTTTTTTTGTTTTTGAAAAAACTACAATAAATGCACAAAATTTACTAATATTTATTTAAACAATTTATCATAGAATATTTGTATATTCAGAAATTGCATCTGTTGTTGTAATAGAATTTTATAATTGTTCGCTGTATAATGTCCAGGGTATGAAGGGAATTTATCTGAGTAGATATTTTAAGTTAGTACTATAGTAGTTCCATGCTATTACAGATAATATAAATGTCCGCTCGCATTTTGTTAATGATAATCTATTTGGTAATAGATTTGGTATAGAAATTGTAGCAAATGTTACTGAATAATTTAACATTAACAAATACATACATATATCATATCGCAGCCCTGAGAGGATGTTCATTTTCAGAAATATAGATCTTCCAATGACTGGAAACGTTTGACATTGATTCAATTATAACTACATATAATGGGAGTATGGGAGCTTAAATATTTGAAATAATAAATACTTTTAGGCGTGGTTACCATCATAATGCGAGGGAAAATTCTTAATCCTTGTTTTATTATTTTTATGCATTGAACATGAAACTTTCATAGGTAATCCAAATTTTATTTCCAACATGGTAAATTTCTTAGACACACTGATGTAAAGGGTGTTGTAAAACGTAGAAAATAAATATGTTTGCAAATGTATCCAAGACTTGTCATACGACCACTTATGAAAATAGCACAAATAAGACAGGCAAGAAATAGCAATTATAGCAGCAAGAGACATTACATCTAGACTAAGAGTTAATAATATATAACAAAAGATATATACATATATAACATTAAGAGGTGTTATTGCTAGATGGATGAAAGTTCGAGATATCAGATGTTTCATCATTCATGTTAAGTTTTGAATGTGTCTTTCCGCAGTATTTGTAAATACGCCCCTGCTAATCCCTCTCTTAAGTTAGATCAATTGAAAATCAACTATTTTTTTAATATAGATTTTGAAATAGCGTCTAATTGTTCTTTAGTACAGTACACACATACATATAATATATTCACTAATATGCTTATCCTTAAAAGTCTTAAAAGCTAACGAATTAAAAATTCCGCGATTAGATAGATTTTCAATATCTCTAACATTAGAAATGAACTGAAAATTATTTTACATCGAACAATGACTTCCTTTTAAAATAATTAGCATGAATAATCCCTAAATTCCAATATTGCGTGGAAATTAACACATTTTTTTATTAACCGACATTTATGGCATATATTAAAAAAACTAATAGATAACAAAATATGAAACACTTAATTTAGAAGTTGGAATTTATTATTGAAATCACTATAATTGAATAAACAAAGTTTTTATTTATAGTAATAACTTCCTGTGATCGATCTTGAAGACAGACAAATGGTGTTGCAAAATTGTTACACTCGAGCATAATGATAGAGTTGAAGTGGAAAAGTGACTATATCAACTTCCTACTATTACTTTCTTTTTATCTACAGGGGTTTATTCCCATAAGTGCGACTCTAGTACGAATTGGAAAAAATGAAACCGATGTTCTAGGCTGTAACAGGAATTTATCTCTCTTCATTAGACAGTCTAATATCTTACTAGGCGAACGTGGCCTCGCTTTTATGAAACATACTATAACTAATATGTAATTGAAAACTTTACCAAATTTGTAAAGCTCTTTAAGCTATTAAGCTAATAGCTTAAGGTTAACTTATGGACCCAATTTGAAAAAATTATGTAGGTACAATTCAACCTTAACAATCCTAGATGATATGAATTAAACCATATATTACTTACAGGCACATAATGTAAAGACGCAAATATTAATGAATACATGTGGATTATTCTATTCTATCGGGTGTTAAGGTCACAAATTTTATATATAATATATACCGCTATGTAGCATATGTACTCCTAGGTTTTTAAAAATATGTGCTAAAGGCGTAGCAAAATATGATTAAAGAAATCCTGGGTTGTTAGAGGACATTTTTCATGTCATTAATTTTATTACTTCCTATTTTATGTTCTGTCGCAATGATTTACGACACTAGGAACCTGCTTTTTTTAACATTTTAAATATAAATATAAAACGAAAGGACGTACATATGTATGCTAGTTATTAACATAATATTATATTTGAAATAAAATCAGTATTTTTATTTACTATTAAAATAATTTGCTTTTATAAGGTAATTGGAGAACTATTAAGAAATGAATTTGTTACTTTTGGGAATTTTTGACGTACAATTACAATTTAATAGCATTTTAGTTTTAATTTTGAATTTAAATGAGATAAGCGAAATAGCATCACAAATGGTAAGATGCATTTTAAAGTTAATTAGTCTGAATAATAACGAAGATACAAATTTGGCGAACATATAAGGACAATGCTTGATGTAAGTAATGTGAGAACAGGAACGTAACATTCACAGTAAAGTGACGTAAATTACACAACAAAATAAAATACTTTCTGTTGCCAAATGAGTGCACAGTCGTTTGTTTCTACGTGCAGTGATCTTTGAAGTAACATTTAATGAGAGCAATTACCTTACTTCAATAGAGACAAATGTCTATTTTAAGTACTTGCATAAAAATAACTATTTACAGGGTAGAAGTTGTAATTATTTATGAGTGTAGCAGCATGAAAAGTCCGCGATTGAAAATTACAAATATAACGGAGCACAGTTTCAGTAAGATTTTGTTAGTGTAAACATCTAGCGATTTATTAATATAGAAAATATTCTGAAATATATTTCTATAAAATATTGAATTTTATTTAAATTGTATTAGAAATATATATATAATAATAAACTCTTACGATGTTAATTGTATTATTTAAATGAGAAAATTTGTCGTCATAAATTTGATAGTCACAAACTTTGGCAAACTATAGAAGTTGGACCTGAGCCACAAATTCTTTAATTTATTATTATTATGTAAATGATATCCGTAACAGATGTTATTGAATCAGCCTTCGAAAAAATAAGAAAATGGAATTTATATTTTTGTAGTAATTTGATGCAACAGGTAATTTTCTTTTCTTTGCTATACATTTTGATAAATATGTGTCTTTGTTTTACAATCAATCAATGAGATACCATGGAAATGCTTTTTTAGAGCACTTTACAAGATTTCGATGCAAACCCGCAAATGCTATTGTTTTTTTTGTCTGTTTATACTACAGTTAGAATTTGGGTTAAGGCTTATTAACTAATGTAAGATGTTCTACAATTTAGTTGCGTCTTGTTTTACTGCAAAAGACAGAAAATTTTAATTCCTCAGAATAGATAAATGTGAACGAATATGGTATCGATTTGTATGAATTTCTCTCACATATTTTACATGAGATTCTCTGATCACTGAAGGTTGATATATACGTACCCTTGAGAACCACTGAAGTGTACATTTTGGCTCTCAACGATACGGATCGCGTACGGAGTTTGTTTTCGTACAGGTATTTTTCGCCGTACTTTTCCAGGTGCGACACTGTTCAATTATCTGCTGATGATGACAACTTAGTTGTCGAAATACGTATACAGAATACGAAAATTAATGTGGCAAGGGGTTATATATCAACCTTCAGTGATCAAGTTAATCAACCATAGGCTCCATCAAAATTGCCATAAGATTCTCTATATCATAACTTTTATATAATAAATAAGAGAAGTAAATCAAAATAGAATGAAATCAACACAACAAAAGCGATAATTAAATGTATTAGATAAATAAAACAAATCTATAAGGTACTGCAAAATAAAGAACCTACAATCTACCTTCCCAATCTAAGGTAACTATAGCATAAAATAATTTCTTTACTGTTTGTCAAAAGAATCTAAATATTTTGATGTTTTTAAATGCACTTAGATAATAGTCTATTATTTTTCATAGGTTCACAATTTCGTGGATATAGGAATTTGCGTTCCCAAGGCACCCGAGGTAAACCCAAACTAAAGCGTAAGGTAAAGTGCCCAGAGTTGTGTGGCCGCAGAGAAATACGGTTGTTAACATTTCACTGGTGTCACCAAGTGCAACTCTCCTATATTTAGCATTACCCGTTCAAGCGAAGCTATGATCGGGCGGGCTTCCTTTGCTTCTCGTGGAAACAGTATGGAAAAGGTACAAAGCAAATCTAAAAGAAAAGTATATGGTTAGGAGGTTGTATGTCAAGGACTTTCCATGTAAAAAATAAGCCAGAAAGACAAAGTTAAACCAGGTTCATCCATACACAGCAAAGTACATAAAGCTGTGTACACCGTAGAGGAATTTCCAAGGTTAAAGCGCAAAAGTTGGTGGATCAAGGTCAGGCTAAAAAACTGTAATCAAGGGTAACTTCAACAGGCATATGCAAAAAATTCAAGAAACTCCAGAGAGATAATAAGAATCACAACAGATTTGAAAGTCGCAGTGAAATAGGCTTTATGTTTATACTCTAGTAATCTTAAATCTTAACAATTTATTAAATAGACTATTATTTACGTTAGTTATTAAAACGTATAGCGTTGAAGTAACAAAATGTAATTAGCAAAGCAAAATTGCTGTATTTCTATTAACATTTAAAAAACTGGAGATTTAGTTTGAGCAAGTCAATTAAATTCAGGTAGATTGCCTAGCTTTTTTTAAAAAAGTAGAAAACAAGCGAAAGGGATTTTTTATTTCTTGTACTGAATTGCAAAATTAAATTAATTTTGTTATTTTACACACAGCTAGCAGTAAATGTTTCAAGATTGTGTAGATTGAATGGCGAAGCTTTATCTTGGACTATTGTTTTATAGAAAAAATAATTTTTTTTAATAAAAGATTTCTTTGGATTAACTTACATTTTCAAAAATTTCACCTTTATCTGCTGACAGATAATTAAAAGGAATTCTCAATTTGGAACTTATTTTTTGTACGCATTGTATACATAAATGGATTAATTCATTAATTGAAGGAGGCGTTCTCTAATTTTTTTTCTTAATTTTTGTTCAATTTATTATTAATAAAACAATAAAGCGATACTAAAATATATTCATGTCAATTACTTTGATTTTTTTATTTTAATGAAATTTTTCGTATGAATAACGTAGAAGGAAGTGTTCGTTAATATGATTCTTCATTCATGGCAATTTATTAATATTATTTATAGATAGAGAAATTGTTCTTGTCAGCAAAGTACAAGTTCAATTCATCATCGACATTGTTATTAATTGGACTGGAATAACTTTTAAGATATTATCTCTTAGGAGAAGTTAAATTCATTCGCATTTTCAAGTATCATAAGCTATTTATTAATTTGTAGAAAAAATATAAAGTATAATATATATGTACATATGTACGTATACCAGTGGGCATTTATGTATATAACTTTCAGTTAACTCTTTAATAACTGAAAGTTATTCATGTTATTATCATGAAGATGAATTAAGAGAGAATAGTGCACATTCCATCTAGAACCTCTACTTTATCTTTAAAGCAGAATAAAGCCTTTTAATGTAAATAAATGAAATAATAATTTAGAGGAAAAATATATTTAATTGCCATTAAAGTACATTTAAATAAAAAGTCGTAAAATGGAGCAACAACTATTTTTTTCGATGTTATTGTTAATACACTTTTCATTTAGAAATTCAATAGTATTTAGAAAATATTTTATCTTTTTTTCTATACTGTATCAATCCTTTGTCAACTTAGATATATATGAATGAATAAATAAGTCTTTACTATAAAATACTTGAACTTGAAAACAATTAATGACAGTGTTATTAATTACATGTAGATATTGAAAGACATTGACATACTAATTCATATGGGAAGGCTCTTCTATATAATAACAAAACGAAGTTAAAAAATATTATTGGAAGTATAATTTTGAATGTCAGTGTGTTTTCATGTTATATAATTAAAAATTTTACCTTGATTTAGCTTTGGAAAGTTGATCAATTTGTTCTTGGAAATCAACTACGATTTCTTGATGTTTTCTTTTAAGAATGGCAGCGGTTTCTTCCGATTCAATATGGACGTCTTCCAGCAATTTACGAAGCTTCAGTAATTCAGTGTCACGCTTTTTATTAATCTCGAACTAAAGAACGAGTACAATAATCAAAAGTATGTTTACAGTTTACTTGGATTTCATTATCTACCTGAGTTTCGGCTCCCCCTTCGGCTTCTTCTAGACGCTCAGTTAATTGAATTACTTGTACGCTCAAATCGGCCTTTTCCCTTTCAATCTAATCAAAAAACAACGTATCCATAACAGTAGGTAATAAAAAATGTTACCTTTTTAATGTATTAACATTAATGTTACTGCACATGTCATGCTGTTAAATGAAGCTTGTTTGGACAATTTACCTTTGGAGAGAGTAAATTTTTATTGAATTATTTATGTGTATAAGAAACCTTGATATTCGTCAACACTAAATTTTAGTGAAACTGAAAAGTATTTTAGAATTAGTAATAAAAATTTCAGCTTTTATTTTAAAAAATCCGAAATACTTCGGAATAGCGAAATTAAAGCAATTAGTATTAAGTATGATAGACATCTACTTTTGGCGAGGTTTAGATTTTAATACATATTCTTTAAATTTTGCCAAGCCAAGGATGTGTTATTCTTTTCAGCAATGTTCTATTTTAAGCAATATTACGCATACCAGAAACCAGGTTACTTGCCAAAATGAAAATAGCCAGATTAGTGACACGTTTCAACCTAATTTAATCTGTATCCTACGCGCTGTGCATAGCACAAAGTAGCTCTCGAGGCAGGATTCTTACCCTAGAACGGAGTTCTCTCTCCACTTCAAGATCATCTTGCAAAAGACGTATCTTATCCTGAAACATTTATGTTTTTTAACTGATAATTTTTCTGTCAGAAAATTTTAAATTAGGAAATCTATTAATGTAATGATATTCTAATATAAAGAAATGTAAAAAATAAAGTATGTTTTAGATGATTTGTTATATGCATGCTTATGTGTAAGGTGATGAAATAGTGAATACGATAAATATAAATTTTTTTATATGTGAATGTGAAAATGTAAAAATTGTAGTCTTTTTCGTGTTTTATTTTAGGAAAATATAGCGTTAAATGGTGATTTATCAAAAAGT